>APFE031162334.1:98065-113420 GCA_000404065.3 Pinus taeda | reverse complement strand
TTAAGGCTTTTCAAAGACATGATATTTTATCTTTAATACCATGCCTAAAAATAATAGAAATTATAAAAATTTTGATATTTTATCTTTAATGTCATGTCTATTGTTGAAATTTTAAGGCATTCAAGAGTAACGATATTTTATCTTTAACGTTATTATTAAAAGTTGACGATAATTTACCCAAAAAAAAAATGTTATTCCAACATCAACACTTTTCGTTTTCATGATGTTTTTTGCACACAAAAAACTGCCTTTTACTTACATTTTTAAAGAATGTTGAAACTTTACCCCAAAAATAAAAGGTTATCCTAACATCAACGCTTTTCGTTTTCAAGCTGTTTTTCATGTTTTTTGGGGTTCTGTTGTTAGAGTTCTCGTTTTGTGGTAATAGTTCTCGTTTGATTGGTAACTTTGTTGGAAATCCACACACAGACCTTGAGGTTAGAGGGAGATCCTCCTGCGGCTAAGTGGATGGACTTTAAAATCCTCATAAAGTCGTAATTTTACCCTATCGGGTATGTAGAAGACCATTGGATCTGATGACACTACTTCATGCAAAAGTAGGGGCAATGTGTGTAGGAGTACACCACAAAATTTAGAAAGCTAGCCATAATAGTAGGTATCTTCCCAAAGAACCCAAATGTACTCCTCAAGTATATGGGGGATCTACATATCCATTCGCGGAATAAAGTGATGTTGTTCAAGCACGGGTTGGTGGATGAGGCTTGTGTATAGGTACAATACCTGGAGAACATAGGCTTGAAGAAAGGGAAATCAAGTGGATTGAAGAAAAAGGAGCACCAAGACACTTCTAAAGAGGGGAAGAAAAAGTGGAAAGTGTGGAAAGATAAAAATATGGTGGCCACAACGCATAAGTGTAAAGATCCCAAAAACCACTACAATCATTGTAATATTGACAGTGATATAGAGGAGAAGTGTTGGAAGTTGCATCCATAGCTTAACCCAAAGAACAAAAAGAAAGATGTAAAGAAGAAGAATCTCATGGCCACTAATTTGAGCATCCAAGTTGCAAGCAACCTAGACATGGATGAGTAGACCGTTTATACATCATTGTAAAAGAAGGTGAATCTGAGTAGCCTTCAACAACAGGAAGATAATAAGCAAACTAGGCTCTTCCATATAAAGATAAAGGATAAAAAGACCAAGATTGATATTTTGCTTGACTCAAGATCGTAGGTGAATCTCATTGTAGTAGAGTTGGTCAACAAATTGGGAAAAGAAGGATGAAGATATAAAGATAACAAAATAGTGCAAAATCATATTTGTTATCATAGTTGATTTTATTGATGAAGTGGAACTGGGTGTAGTTCCCCTTGATGTATGTGGAGTGGCATTGCGAAGTCCCTACATGTACGTGCAAGATGCAATATTCATGTGGAGAACCAACCAATATGGACTCGTCAAGGATGGAAAATTTTTCACCATCAACTTGCACAAAGGAAACTCAAAAATTTTGTTGGTAAGTTCCAACCTAACCAAGAAACTGATCATTCCTAGTGAGAAGTATGTTTACTATTTCAAGAGAAAATCATTTTGTAGAAGAGTGAGGGAGAGAAAAGGCATCCCTTGAGGGGTGTACTAATAAATAGAGACATCAATTGAAAGAATTGCTACATGCAAACAAGGATGTGTTTCAAGAGCCTAAAGGGATATCACCCAAGAGAGAAGTGGAGCATGGGATTCAACTATTGCTAGACTCCCCATTGCAAGACATTGGGTTGTATAGGTATTCTATTATAGAAGTAAGTGAGGTGAAGAAATAGTCGCAACAACTACTAGATATGGTGTCATTTGACCGAGTACATCATCATGTGGGCCACCCATCATCATTATGCCAAAGAAGCATGGGAATTGGTGAATGTGTATAGATTATAGGGCATTGAACAAAACTATGCTCAAGAAAAAGTACCCTCTACCCAGAATAGATGATCTATTGGATTAGTTATAGTAAGAAAAATCCTTCACCAAATTAGAATTAAAGTTTGGATATCACTAGGTTTGAGTCAGAGAAGAAGATACCTGGAAGACCGCCTTCAAAATTAGGAAAGGTTTGTATAAGTGGTTAATCATGCCATTTAGCCTATCTAATGCACTAGCTACACTTATGAGGCTAATGAATGATATACTACACCCTTTTATAGAATCATTTGACATTACTATTTATTTGGATGATATATTGGTATATAGTGTTGCATGGGAGGAACACATCTCACATTTGATGTAGGTGTTTGAGACATTAGAAAAGCACCAACTACTAGCAAATTTCAAGAAGTGTGAATTTTCACAACAGCCTTTGGTGTATCTAGGGTATGTGATAGGTGGAGGAGAATTGGAGATAGTCTTTCCAAGATGGAGGCCATCATGAAATAGTCTGTACCTGCTAATGTTTCTAAGGTTAGAGGTTGTGTTGGGGCAACACAATACCCAAGGAAATTCATAGCCTCATTTTTAATTGTAGTAGCACCACTCCATGCCATAACAACAAATGATAAGAGTTTCCAGTGGGGAAAGGGTTAGCAAAGGGCCTTTGAGGAGATAAAGAAGAAGATCATTCAAGCACTAATTTTTGCATTACCGAACTTGTAGCAACCCTTCGAAGTGGAGACAGATGTGAGTGGGTATGTGATGGGAGCAATCTTGGTGCAAGGAGGAAGGCCTGTATGCTAGCATTTTGAAGTATTTCATGGGAAAATTCTTAACTACCCTACCTAAGACAAGGAGCTCTATGCATTGGTGCAAGCTATGAAGAAGTGGAAACACTATCTAATGGGAAAGGTGTAACATCCCTCACATACCCATGTTTTTGTAATATTAAAGTTGTAAATATGTAATGCTAATATGGATGCCATGTTTGGCTGAGACATTATGTGTAATCATAAAATAAATTAAATATGATCTTTTAATTGGCTGGCATGAAGAGAACAACACACAAATCAAAGTCTGAGGGAGAGCAAAGAATTGGGAGAAAGGTATTTGTTGGCATAACATAATGCACCTAAGAGTTGGAAAGGAGCATTTGGGAAGAGTAAACTCCCATGTTTTCTTGTTTCCACATCGTGAGTGAATGGAAGACGAGAAGTCTCGCAGAGACGAGGGGCCTCAAGGAAAAACAAGAGACAAGGAAAACGAGCAAGTGACACAAGGAAACAAAAATAATAGTGAAATAATCCACAATGCTAAGCATGAGTGTGAGAGAAAGTTGGAGTTGCAACTACTTATTTTACTCAAAATTTGGGGTGTGTTCCTTTTGTATTAGTGTGTGGAGGTTGTTGGATTGTGGTATGCAAACTTGAATGGCATGTGGAAGTCCAAATGGAGAATTGAACTACGAGTGCTTGTTGTAAGAGTTAATAATCTACTTGAGTGGTTATTGTAAGGTTGATAAACCACTAGACAGGGTAACTTATTCATTATGTTGCTTGCTGAAAAGATTTGATAAACCACTAAGTACTTGTTAAGGAAGTTGATAAACCACTTAGTGCTTTCTAAGTAAGTTGATAAACTAACTAGACAATGGGCTACAGGTTCCTAAAGTGTTTTCCTTGAAAACACAACTGACAAACCATATAGATTGTAGATTTAGACTCCTAGAACTGAGAAATACTCCAACTAAGCCTTGGGTTAATTCCCTAAGAAACAATTCTGCTCAAACTTTTGATTTGGCTTGAGGTTTGTTAGTTACAAGAAATATTGTGGTGTAGCTAACATATGGTTGGTTGTATTAAAAAATCTAGAGGCAGCTAGATTAGGTGATTTCTCTAACTTTGATAACTACTTGTGATATATTTTTACTTAACTTGATTAGCTTCTTCTTCTACTTTATTATATTTTATGTTCTTTTCATCAAACTACTACCAAACCATAAAGAATAGTAGAACAAGAGGACACAAGATATAGGTGATCAGTCAGAGCCAAAACCTCTCTAAGTGAGAGGAAACCCACACAAATTTTTCTCTTCTTATAGACCTTCAATTGAAGAATTCCAAGACCTATGAACCTTGACCAAGACCCTCTAAGACCAAGTTAAATCTATCTTTTTTCCAGCAACTTTTGCAATTTCAATCCCAACAAATTATTCTGCAACTTTGACCCCTAGCATATTCTTTTGCAACTTCAACCCCAAACATATTCTTCTACAACTTCGACCCAACAATTTCTTCTTCATCTTCGACTTTCCCAACAACTTTCCAGCACTTTGACTTTGCCAACAACTTTCTAGCACTTCAACTTGCCTAACAAATTTACAACACATCGACTTGCCCAAAAAATTTCTAACACTTCTTTCCAACACTTCGACTTGCCTAACAAATTTAGAACGCATCGACTTGCCCAAAAAATTTCTAGCACTTCGAATTTCCCAACAAATTTCCAACACTTAAACTCTCCCAACAACTTTCTAGCACTTTGACTTGCCCAACAATTTCAAAACCCTAACACGAGAGATAGAAAGAGAGGCCTAAAACTTCGATCTTGCTCTTCTTTTTTTCATCCTTTTCCAGCTCCTATCTTGGGGAGATAGAAATTTCTTTAGTGAGTTTCCAAATGAGGTTGAGTTCCTTCTTATTTATAGGTGTGTAAGGGGTACAAATTGCTATCTTTAGGTCGACTTGTCCCTTCATGTAGGACGACTTGATATTTGCACCATGACTTGGTCTTGGGGGGTCTTTTGGCTCTATTTTGACCCAAATAAATTCTTTTTACAATATGTAACATTCCCAAATGGCTCTAAATACATGACAATGACTTTCTTGACTTGTAGACATAATGACAAACCCTAGAATCTCTCAATGGGAGATTGACTTATAAAATAAATTCCTTGAGCATGAAAACCATGCATCAAGAATAATAATAATATATTTATTTTCTCATTACATCAAAGACATAAAATCATGATTATATAAGGAAATATGAAGACCAAACCTAGTTACATATATCAACACTCCCTCTTAAATAGGGAGGTATTCATAATCCATACAAGGTACTTGGACATTCTCAATATGAAGAATTCTCATAAGAAGAGTCGGATTGGTAACTCATCTATTTAGCATCATACCAACCAACATTGTCACATAGCAAGGCCTTGACTAACAACTCTATCTCTCCACAAGATTAGAGCACAATGTTGGTGATACCAATGACTGATAGACAACATCATCATTGTCTCTCAAGTTGCATACCCCACCCGAGTGTTCATAGGGTATGTTCTTCTAGGACTATTCTTATCTTGGATTCCCAGTCCTCAAAGAATATCAGTCCTTTATGACTACTCTTATCTTGGATTCCCTACTTCATCCTTAAAGAGTATCAAATTCCAGATGCTTACCCAATGCTCCATTCTTTCTTCACAAAGTGAAGACAAGAATGGTGTGTCTTTCTCTCCCTCTTACCTAGGGAAGATATACCCATTCCTATAAAATGAATGTACCCAAGTTCCCTCTTATTCAGGGACTTGTCCATGCTCCCTCTTAACTAGGGACTTGTTTCCAACAACAACTTTCTTCTCTTTGGTGGATATTATGGGACCTTTAACTTCTTATAGAGCTCCTCCTTTCGATTTCACGAATTTCATTTTCAACATTATGGAGTCTTCTTCATTTCATAGGGCATCGGTCATTCATTATTTTCCTTAAAGATCCACATCGGTCATGTCATCCTTCTCTCTATCGAAAAGTGATCATCTAGTCCACATCTAGCTTTTCTTCATACAATTACCTCTTTCAAGTCATGTTTCATTTAGGATCTTTCATCCAACCACATGAGTTCTTGTTGTAGATTGAATCTACAAATATCTCTTCGGTAGTCCCGTATTAACCCATCCAAATGTTGTTCAAAAATAAAAAAATGAACATCACATTAAAGTTATCTTTTGTGATGGAATTTTTATCATGACATCTGCTTGCTTACAACATCAACATTCTGCATGTTCATAAACGCATTTTGAAGATTCTCAATGCCAAGGGTCTCTTTTCTTTACGGACCTTATTAGAGTCTTCATACCTTCTCTATGGATATGTCATAGCCAATTCTTCTAATCATCGGATGTTGATTACCTTTTCTTACATGACCATAGTTGCATATTACATGGTATCCTCTTTCTTTTTTCACATATTGCTTCAAGAGCTTCCATCCATAGTTCCTTCATTTTTATCAACTACCAAATATTCCATATGAGGACATATTATGTTGATTTCATCTTGTCAATATATGAACCATTCCTTCATGCATCCTTCCAAAGGAATAGATCCCTTTTCTTTGATTATGATCATGATGTGGAACATTTACCCATGCTATCTACACCTATATGATTACATGACTTAATATATCAAATATGTAAATACCTATTTTCTCTTTTTGTCATTTAGACTTCCTTCGGAAACTTCCTTTCCTTGATTGAAGGTACTTCAATCATCTTGACATGATGCACTCCTTTGTCACCATACCATCATCCTTCTAAACAATGTATCCCACACATGGTGGAATGATCAACGAGACACTTGTTTCTTCCAAGTAGAGGTGAAACTTCTAATGAAGATTCCAACGAAGGATCTAGATTATCCTCATCCGAAAAATGAACCTTTCATGATGCTGATGTATGATGAATTCCATCTGTCATACTATATCACTTTATATATTTTTTCAATGAATTTACCAAGAGCTACTTCATACATATGATGACTGCTACATCCATGTAGACTTCTACTTCAATTATTCTTTCAAGGTTCTCTAAATATATCATGATATATTGTTTCAATAGTACGCTTCAAATACGATGTAATCTTCTACTAAGATGTATCTAATCGTAATGCTTCTCATCTTGACTACCATGTTGGAGGTCTGTTCACCTCCTATTTCCCCTTGCTATGCAATGGAGAAACCCTCATAGTTAATATCCATTCCTTTAAATTTCTTCTCATCGGGTTCTTCCATTTCTTCAGTGATATGATCTTCTTCCCTTCATCTTTTGTTGTTGTCATTCTTTAGTTTGGGAAAATTTATTTTTTAGTGCCCATACTCATGAAAACCATAGCATTAGATTTTCAACATTTCCTTCTTGTTCTTTTTCTAAGGACCAAAATTTCCTTTCTTCCTAGCCATGGAAGCAAATGCTTGAACTCTCTCGTTTGATCCTATATCAATATTTGCCTTCAACCTGGTTTCTTCACTCTTACATAATGACCAAAGTTCATTGATTGGGGTACCTTCCTTCTTTTCATAAACGCTTGATATAAAGTAGCCCCATTCTTCTATAAGCACATTGAGCACCACAGTGGTCATTTATTTATTAGACATTATTTCTCCCAACTCTTGTATTTGGTACCTTATTTTTGTTACCCTCATAAAGTATGAGGATATTCCATATTCCTTTGATATCTTCATTTTGTATAGCTGGTTTCTCAAATATATCGCTTCTCCGGCAATACTTATGGAGAACAATTCTACTAGCATCTCATATATTTCTTTTGATGCCTCTAACTTCGCTACATACAAATTGATGGGATATTTGATGGATTCTATAAGGATCCTTTGAGCCCTTATTTCCCCTTTCATATACATGGCTAGAGATTGAGCTTATTCTTTTTGAGGTTTAGTGATTGAACCCTTAACATGTTCATTGACTTCATTTTCTATGAGGATCAAATCTTTCCTCTTGTTCCATGCAAGAAAGTTTGATGACCTAACCAATTTGTTTTTTTTCCTTACAAAATGAAGTCATTTTAATAGCATATTCAAACATAAATATAGAGGTACTTAATTTTCAAGTGAATATGCTTCCTGATGGTAATATTTTCAACTTTATTCCTATCTTGATGATGTGGATGATAGAAGATTTCTTCTTGATGAAGATGTCTTCCTTGAAAAGTGATCCTTGACTCAAAGAGAGGGAGATTACCTTGATTCCTTAATGATGATGCAAAATGTTTCTTCTTGCTTCACTTGGATGTAGATGCTACAATGTGTAGTCCTTTTTCTTAGTGGATGTAGGGTCCTTGAGGTCTTATTAAGTGATGGAGATTGTAAGCTTCCCAAGAATGCTTCAATTGTAGAACCCTTCTTCGAATGAGCTAGGTTTTTGAGGTCTTATTTAATTACTTCCTTTAAGATGATGATGAAATCCTTGTCCTTGTGGTGCCTTTGATTCTTATTGATGATTGATGCTCTTGATGTTTTATAGATGATGCCTTTATGGTTTGACTCTTTACTCTCCTTCTTTGTGTTGTCTTTCCTTGATGTAGTCACCTTAGCTTTGATACCATGTTGAGATATCTAGAGGCATCTAGATTCGGTGATTTCTCTTACTTTGATAACTACTTGTGATATATTTTTACTTAACTTGATTATCTTCTTCTTTTACTTGATTATATTTAGTGTTCATTTCATCAAACAACTACCAAACCATAAACAACAGTAGAATAAGAGGACGCAAGATATAGGTGATCAACTAGGGCCAAAACCTCTCTAAGTGAGAGGAAAACCCACAAAAAATAATCTCTTCTTATAAACCTTCAATTGGAAAATTCCACGGCATATGACATTTGACCAAGACCCTTCAAGACCAAGTCAAACCTATCTTGCTTTCCAACAACTTCTGCAATTTTTATCCCAACAAATACTTTTCCAACTTCGAACTACAGTAAATCCTTTTGCAAATTTGACCCCCAACAGATTCTTTTGCAACTTTGACCAAGCAGTTTCTTCTTCAACTTAAACTTTCCCAAAAAAATTCTAGAACTTCGACTTTCCTAATAGATTTCCAACACTTCGACTTGCCAACAAATTTACAACACTTCGACTTTCCTAGCAACTTTCCAACACTTCAAATTTCCCAACAACTTTCCAACACTTCATTTTTCCCAACAAATTTCCATCACTTTGACTTTCCCAACAACTTCATAAACCCTAACATGAGAGAGAGAGAGATGCCCAAAACTTCAATCTTTCTCTTCTTCTGCTTTTTCATCCTTTTCTAGCTTCTATCTTGAAGAGATCAAACTTTCTTGAGTGAGTGTACAAATGAGGTCAAGTTCCTTCTTATTTATAGGCTTGTGAGGGGTATGATTTTCTATCTTTAGGTTGACTTGTCCCTTCCTATAGGTTGACTTGATCTTTGCACCATGACTTGGTCTTGGAGGATATTTTGACTCAAATAAATTCTTTTTACAACATGTAACATGCCCAAATGGGTCTTGCATACATGACAATGACTTTCTTGACTTGTAGACATAATGAATAGCCCTAGAAGCTCTCAATGGGAGCTTGACGTATAAAATGATTTTCCTTGAGCATGAAAACCATGCCTCAAGAATAACAATAATAATTTCATTTTCTCATTACATCAAAGACATAAAATCATGATTACATATGTCATTATGAAGATCGAACCTAGTTACATATTTCAACAAGTTGGAGAGATGAAGTCCCCCTTCAATTTCCAACCAGTTCAGGTCACTCAAATAAGTATGAATATCTATGCATGAATGGAATATGAGCAATTGATTTGTGTGATATGTTAATGGAATACTTATGGCTCGACATTTTTTTGTCAAGTTGTATGGGTTCTCTAGAGATGACTACAAGATTAACCTTTGGCTTGAGAAATTATGACCCCGGAGCATATAAGCCTTTAAAATCACTCGGGGATCACACTCGACCTCGGTCACACTAGCCCTTAACATGGTTGAATTTTTTCCCATGGAATTTCAAATAGGTGAGCTTCACATCACGGAGTAACTTAACAGTACACTCCATCACCATCTATTCTATGCCCCATGGGCTTCAATATATGTGTGTGTGTGTGTGTGTGTGTGTATGTAAGTATAATTTTTTTTATCCTAAAGGAACCCAACAACCTACTTGACACGTAGCTACTAGTAAACCTCTGTGGGTCTACGACTTGTCCTCCTATCCATAAACCTTGTCACAACCGGGGGGATTTGAACCTTGGATCCCTAAGTTTTCATAGATTTCACATTACTTCGATCACCAACTGAGCTACCCCTGGGACATGGATCAAAATTACTAATGAAAGGTTATTGAATTTATTGCATTACCATGGTGGAAATGCTATCTTATATGTCTTAATGGATATGATAAGACTGTTGGGAGCAGGATCCCCCAAGGGCAGTTTTGGGGCTAAAAGCCTATGTTTAAGTCAATTTTTGTAATATTACTGTAAATAATTCGCATTTTGTGGTCACAGAGTGCGAAGGTGTTATGTGTCATAAAGGGTAGTCCACCCTTAGTTTTGTAAAGTAAAGTCGACTGTAAGAGATCTACCCATGGTCCGCGGACCATGGGATTGTATAAAAAGAGCTAAGATCTAAGTAGTTTGGGAGACACAACATGTAAGAGAGTCATAGCCTTAGAGAAACAAATCTAAATCTTGGGTTGTAGCGTAGGTAGAGGCTCTGCAACTGAGTGCGCAGAGGCCTAGGGTCAAAGTTTGCAGTTGAGTGCGCGGACCCCTACAACTGTGTGCACAAGGTGAACAAAGTCTGTAACACTTGGAAGATATTAATAAAAGGAGTTATTCTGCAATTTCTGTGTATTTGTTCTCTTGATGGGTTTGGATAATTTGTGTATAAATTTCCTTTAGTAAGCTTATATGATGTGTGAATGAATGCAATTAAATTGAATAATTAAACGCAATTACGAATATCTGATTAACGCGGTGATAACTTTAAGTATTCAGAAAAAGAAAATCACTTAGGGTGATTGAGGAATCTGCACAGCGCGCTGCCATAATAGCACAAAAGTACCTGAGCCATAAGTTAGGGTTGTGTGAAGGTCGATCATATACTTTCGCGAAGGTATTGAAAGCCGGAATAGAGGGTTTGCCTTACAATCCCTAGAGCGAGATCACTTGCGCGAAGGTAGGGATAGAAGAAATCAAACGACATCACAACCATCTTAGGGTGTGGAAACTTGGTTCCAACCTCCCCCCATACTGCTTTGGGTGAGACTTCGGTCTGCGCTCCATGGGCTGATGCTGAAAGGGCTAGTAGTGTAGGGATTTGCTTGGCTAATTATTGCGATGTCGTATCACTGGAATTCAACTAAGAAGGAGATTGGAGATTGGTTGGATAGAAAAATCCACAAATTCGCGGCACAAGAGAACAGAAACCCGCGGCTGACAAAAGAATAGTGGTTGGATAGGTACCTATATGCAGAGATCCACAAGATCTTTTTTCTGCTCCTTCCTTATCGAGCTATACGAGTGGATCGCAAAGCTAGCAGATAGCCAAGGAAGGTGGGAAATTGACGGTCCTATTGTGTGGACCTCGGAGCTAGTGCGGAGATTGGAAGCATCGGAAGATAAGATCGCTCGTGCTGTCGATCATTGGCTCCATCGCATCATAGGAGGATTTATGACTGAATTTGTGATTGACACCTCAGTTAGCTATAGCAAGTCGGAGCAACTCTTTTTCAAAGGATCATGAGGTAAGTACATAAAATCTTTGAATACCTGGATTAAAATGCTATTGTGCAAAAAACGGGTTGCGTAGCTACCTTGATGTTTGGGACTATGCGAAGCGGAAAAAATTACAGGAATGAAAGAAAAAAGGGTCTGGAGTATAGCCCCTTGATTTCACCTCCGCGAAGTGATGAAGAAGGGATAGCGAAGGTTTCTCCACGAAGTGACAAAGAAGGGATAGTGAAGGTTTCTCTGCGAAGTTCTATTCAGTTAATAAGACAAGGATTCCCACAAATACCACCTCTACCCACACCACCTCCAACTTCACCACCCTCACCTCCAACTTCACCCATACCACCTCCACCTCCACCACAGTTCAGTATGGCAAATACAATGAAGTTGCCTTTGTTCAAAGGCTTGGGAAATGAGGACTTAGACCAATTCTGGTTTGTTGTGAGGGTTGTATGGGAAGCTCAAGGTGTTACAGATGATCATATAAATAAGACGACATTGGTTAGTGCTTTGCAAGATCGCGCGCTAACCTGGTATATTAAGTGCTCTAATGATAACCTGAATGCTAGACTAGAAGACATCCAGGCAGCACTAAATAGGGAATTTAGTAGGCCTAAATCTGAGGTGCAGTCGATTGTGGGATTCAAAGAGATTGCAATGCAACAAGGTGAGATGCCTTGGGAACTAGATAAGAGGCTGAAATGTACAATCCATGAAGCCAACATGAATTTGACAGATGGACAACATCACGAGTGGTTTGTGGCTTTGTTACTACCACACTTAAGGAGTGCGCTATCATAGCAGAAGATAGCAACTTAGGCAGAGGCCTTGCAGATTGCCATGAGACTACATGAAACTCCGATGCAAGATCCTAATCAACAGATCCATGCATAGCTGAAGAATCTGTGCCTTGAGATGTAAAGTCTGAAGCACGACAGGATGGTTTGACCAGAGGTATGCAAGGAGGTATGGTGCTTGAAATGCAAGAGTCAGGGTCATGAAAAAGACCATTGCCCGATCTTTGAAAATTACATTGTAGGAGGAGGAGCGATGCCTTTAAGGCCAAAAGCTTAAGCAGGACCTAACACGGGGCTTGCATTATGGTGCACTATCTGTCAGGTAGCTGGAAAACATGCCACATATAACTATCACTTGCTACAGAAGTATGTACAAGCACCGCAACAACTGTTTTGCAACTTTTGTAGGTCGATGGGACATGATGAGTGTACTTGCAGGAGATATGAATAGATGATGGATAGAACTCCCTCTTATAGGGTTCAGGCTAAAATGTGGTCCCTTGACCAGAATGCAAGGATGGCGCAAGTAGGATTTGAGGGGCGCGAACAAGGCCGAGGTGGAGGAGGACCTGGCAGAGGTTGAGGACAGTTGATTTGCTACAATTTCAGAGGACCAGGACACTATGCCCGCGATTGCACTAATCCAACGTGTCCGTCGTGAAAGTATTGCACACCGTTTGATCATGAAACAGAAGACTATCCTATGCTGATAGCTAGGGTACGTGACAAAGGGGCGCAACCACCTCCTCCGACTCAGAACCTGCAGATGATGAGGTCTGCGCTGCGCGAGGAAGATCCACGTAAATATAGTGCTCAGAAGTGGAATTGCGACAGGAGATGAGAAGGGGAAACATCCAGAAGACAATACAAGGGTTCACAAAGCCCTGGAAAAGGAGGCTGAGTTTGATTTGGAGCATGCTCGTGAAGCCTTCATGGAAGCTAAGAAGAGCTTCATTGAGGCCTCCACCTAAGGAAGCAAGGATAAGCCTGAGGCGGAGATGGACCCCTCTATGCTCACAAATTTCTTGGAAACCTATATGAAGTTATTGCGTGATAGTAAGGCTGTGAAAGGGTTACAATAAGTCATCAATAGATGCAATGGAACCACGCCAGGTGAGCCGCACATAGTGCGAAATATTGGAAAGCATGAAACAAGGATGGGACGGGAGATGAGACTGACCACACAGATAGGAGAGTATGAAATGGATCAGGTCATTTTGGATCTGGGGTTAGATGCAAATGTCCTACCAAAACAGACTTTGGAGTGAATGGGGAGACCTGCACTGCAATGGTCTCCAATTTAGCTAAGGATGTCGAATCAACAGAAGATCATCCACATGGGGTGATTGCAGGGGGTGACCGTGGATATTGAGGGAGCGAGCACGCTAGTTGATTTTGAAGTAATAGAGATAGTGGATGACAACAATCCCTATCCTGCACTCCTGGGAATTAACAGGGCTACTAATATGGATGGGGTAATCAATCTGAAGAAGTGAAAGATGATATTTGAGAAGAAATATATGCATGTAATAGTACCCCTCGATCTTGCTGAAGGATCGCGCTATACTGAACTTGTCTGTGATTATGAGAGTGATGATGACCTGGACTGTATCTATAAGATAACAGTGTGAAACTAATATTGGGTGAATCCCACTGCGAATGGAAGGATTACATGGGATTGTGAGAGTTGTTGTACTTCGAATTCTAATGAAGAAATAGAACACTGGCAGAATCGATTACATGAAGTAACTATGTTGAATTGGAACATGATGACCTGGTCGTTGCGCTGTGTGTTGCCAGAAGTAAGAAATATTCCTACTTATGATGCTCTGAATGAGGTATATATGTTTTTGTATGCATTTGAAAAGGAGATACCAGAAAAGCAACGCTTCCACATCTTGGACTAGGCATTGCATGCTACGCCCGCAAGATGGTTGGGTACGCACAAGCGAAGCTTTGATGATTGGTGTGAATGTAGGAGGATGATGAGAACATGATTTAGGAAGCCTAAGATGTGACTGACAGATAAGTACGATGGGCAGAATGATCCGCGCACACATCTGGCTAAATGGACCCAGGCTTATGGAGAAAAGCCCCAACTTGAGTGGGTGCACCTATTCTGTCATACCCTAGATGTTATCCCAATGAATTGGTATATAGAAACAGAGCTCCACCATGGGACATGCGAATGGGATGTCCTACACGAAGGATTCATGGTGACATTCAGTTTTGAGGATGGGTTTGACAGTATTGATGAAGCGCTACAAGAAGTGAAAGCAACAATCTTTACGATACCATAGGATCCTTTAGACTTGATTAAGCTTGAATGGGCTACTCAACTGAGTCACACATTGGATTGCTATAATTTAACCGCTGAAGAAGAGGATGAGGATCCACGGAATATTAACATTCCAGAAACAGAAGGTCATCGCGAGGTTCAAGGACTGCAGATTGAGAACTCTAATATAACCGCACTGTTGAAAAAGAAACAAGTGAACATTGGTACGGAGGTAGAACCAAAATTCGCAAAGATTGGAGACTACTGGGATGATGTGATGGTGGATAAGGTCATTGAATTGCTCCATGAATACCAGGACTTATTCCCTACCAAGTTTATGGATCTGAAAGGAATAATCGGGGACCTAGGAATGATGAAGATCACGTTAAAGCTTGACACGAAACTAGTTAAGCAAAGGCCTTACCATCTCAACTTGAAATATAAAGAAAAGGTTTGCTTAGAGCTAGACAAGATGCCTGTGGTAGGCATCGTTGATCGTATGGAAGAATCTAATTGGGTAAGCCCAATGGTGGTGCAAGAGAAGAAGCAGAAGGACAAGATAAGGATATGCGTGGATCTTAGAAAACTGAATGAGGCTTGTGTGCATGATCCTTTCCCGACTCCGTTCAACGATGAAGTATTGGACAATGTAGGTGTTAGGCCCCTATACTACTAGTGTAACCCCTTATTGTTATTAGTACAACCCACTTATTATATCAATGTACCCACGTAGTGCCCATAGTGTTACTATTGTGCCCCATAGAAGCCCACTATTGTTATTATTGTGCCCTTACATTATTATTGTTATGTCGGCTCTGATTATGTTATGACCCCTTA
>APFE031162334.1:33021-52285 GCA_000404065.3 Pinus taeda | reverse complement strand
TATTTTTAACAAGCTTGATGGGGATAGCATTTGCTTGTAGTATAAGTTCGACCTTCGGTCGAATCCAACCTAGTAAAAGTTTAACGAGCCCTAGGGAGGAGAAGCTCAAGTTTTGTCATAATGACGAATCCAATGTCGTCAGGGTTTAACGAGTCCGACATAGGTAAAACTCGGAGTCTTTTTCATGTTTAGAGAGTTTGAAAAAGACACGGAAAAGAAAACTCCAGAGGTCCTTTTTCGTAAAGTTGTGTCTCTCGGGTCCGAAAAAGTGTAAAATGATACCCGGAAGAACCGCCCGATCATTACGACCGAGGAGTACTTTTCATGAGTAGTGGTTTCGATCTGAAAAAGTAAAAAAGGGATCAAAATCACGTCGTTTCGCAACCATTAACGAGTTTGAAACGAAAAAAACCCGGTAATCTTTTTATGTTTTAACGATCGATAAAAGAACTTAAAACGACCGCCCCTTAGTATCCGTTTAACGAGCCAAGGGGGACAACTCGGCGATCTTTTCCGCTTTAAAAGGTCAGGAAAAGAGCTGAAAGCGGACCATAAGTAACATTTTCTTGTGTTTTTCCGAGCTTGAAAAAGTTAAAAAGACGCTCGTTTGAACTGCACCAGACCCTGTCATCATTCGACCAATAGCGTAAAGTCTATTTCGACACAAAAATATCCTAAAAATACTTAAAATCAACATTTCTAATGTATTTTTGGGCTAAAATAGTGCTATAAATAGTAAAAAGTAAAAAACAAATTTAGTTTTCACCTTTTACCTTATAAGTTCACTGTTGGAGGGTTTCCAGTGCAAAATTCACCTGCTGATTGTGACCAATCCAGGACACAGTTCGAGTCGCCGTCTGCAATAGGTAAGAGGCCTCATCCTAAGCTTCATTTTCATTCTATTTTTTCTAGTTTTTATCCACATTTTAGGTCCCTACAAGAGGATTTAAAATTTTTTAGGTCCGCGCCATTGGCGCGGGTTTCTGGCACGGGACCGTGCCAATGGCGGAAATTTAACACAGAGACCGCGCCATTAGCGCGACTATTTTAGAAACAGTCGCGCCAATGGCGCGAACTCAATTTGTGCCAAATTGGACCGTTAAACTTCCAAATTTCCTTCAAATTATACTTCAAGATTTATCTAATCATTGAAATTTATCCTTTGTTTGCAGGATTTCGCCAAAAATGGTGGTCGAATGGAAAGAACGAGAGCACGACAAAGTCGATGCCCTAGCTTTAGAAGATGATGACTGTATGAAGGCATTGAGAGACTGCGGGCTCAAGAAATTCTTCCATACCTCCTACCTACGCGCACAACCTGAGCTACTACGTTTCATAGTAGATGCTTGGGATGTAGAGGATCAGGTGTTCCGCCTGAAGGACCAGACATTAGAACTGAACGTCTCCGATGTCTACTTCATTACAGGGTTATCACGACGGGGTGCGCACCCCATTTTAACAGGCAGTCGACCTTCTGCAGAGAAGATCAAGGAGGTGAAGGAAAGAATATGTCCCGATGCACGTTTTGGCGAGAACAACAGGAAGATAGAAATCAACACGATCCCTAGCTTGGTTCTACGAATTATCTTGTTTACCATTACCCAGGCAGCGGGTATACAGGCACCCCATGAGGCCAGCAAGAATCACTTGCTATTGGCCACCGAGTGTCTCCACCCTACAGTGTTTGATTGGGCTTCCGCGGTGACGACCAACATCAAACGACAGCTTACAAAGTGTAAGCAGGGTGGAAACAAACAGTTTGGGTATGGGTCAATTCTAGTGACCTTCTTTCTAGAGCGGCTGCCGATTTTTCGGATACCTGGAGGGATAGTAGCAGATCCAGTGCTGAGGGAGCCGAGGTTGCATCGGTGGGCAGAGCTCATGCCCAGAGGAGGAGGGGGCCAACAGATGTCCTGGAAGCCCGAGTTCTTCATCTGGCTCCGGCATCAGATGATAGTCATTGAGGACTGGCCCTATGCGGGCACGGATTTCACCGGAGATCCCGATCTCCTTCTACCTAATGGAGAGGATTGGGATGAGGAGCTGGGTAAGAACTCTATATTTTTAATGTTTTATATATTTGAAAATTTTTTGTTAATACATGTCTATTTTCTAACAACGTCTATATACGTATACAGATGTTGGCGCAGAGCGACCAGCTGACGTACCCCACAATGTGCGCAGAGCGCAACCCACAGTAGACCCTCAGATAGAGGGTGAGGATGATCTTGTGCAGAACCTTGAGGCACTAACTAGAGGTATCCCAGACTACGGCAGGTTGGCAGATGTGCCTAGAGATTATCAGAGGCATACGATGGGGGTGTCTACTCGTGTTCATCGTCTGTTGAGACGTTTGGTGCGAGCAGTGACATGCTATCATGAGCATCACCGTGCCTAGACATCTAGGTTTCATTTTTGTACATTTTTGAGGAGTACGCTATCAGCGGCTGTATAGACTTTTGACATGTATTATTTTTTGTAACGCGCGGGGCGCGAACACTTTGACTCACGTATATATATACATACATATGGATTTTTTGGATGGATCTTGTACATGTGATGATGTTTTAATTATGCTATGCAAATATATCAGTTGCATAACATGCGACCCATGTGTTTTTGTATGTTTATATGCTTATGTTTATTCCTAGATAGATCTTGTACATGTGACTATGTGTTTTACATGCTATGCGACTGTCGGACACATATGTAATCTAATGTATCTAGTGCATGAAAAACGACCCATTGGAATGTATATACACGCATATATTTTATTCTTTATACAATATTTTATTTTTTATACAAGATTTTATTTTTTATACAAGCTTAAAAGCACGTGGCATACATGCAAACTATGCTTGATGGAAAGTGAAACGGGCGTGCCCCCAAACATCGTGTATCAATGTGATGTATCAATCCGAGGTATATGCCCCCCAAGCTTCAATCCATTGAAAATGGGTTGAAGGTTGAGTAAATGGTGATGTGTCCGAAAAACACGAACACACGTTTCATTGTTTTAACGAGGTTGACATAATGGATATGAACTATCCTCGAAATAAATAGTTTCATTATTTTAACAAGGTTGAGACATTAATAAAACTATCCTCGATACTTGTTTCATTGTTTAAGGAGCTTGACACAAGATCAGGAACTATGCTCGACACTTGTTTCATTGTTTAACGAGCTTGACACAAGACCAAGAACTATGCTCGAGAACTCCGCTCGGCCGTGTATTCGACGACCTCTCCCCGGTCAGTGAAGCAAAGTCTGATGCACAAACAGGGCTTTGCTTCTTCTTCGACTGGACCGTTCATTTTTTAAGGAGCTTGACATAGGAGGATGAACTATGCTCCGACCAATCATGTTTCATTTTTTAACGAGGTTGCCACAAGATCAAAACCATCCTCGAAATACCTTGTTTCATTTTTTAGGGAGCTTGATAGAGGGAAAAACTATGCTCCGCCCAGTCTTCATCATAATGAAGAGGAAGCCGGGGCTTCTAGGAGTGGCGCTCCCGATGGGAGATCAAAGCCGTGGAGACTGGGATCTAATGCCCCCAAAGCACTATTGACTATGTCGGTAGTGCTGGATAGAGGCGTGGGAAAGGTACTCACATAGTTGACCTGCGAGGAGGCAGAGACAACTGGCGAATGAGAACTGGGAGGAGGTGACAACGGCAGAGGGGGGCTAAAGAACGATAATTGGTCAATAGTGACAATCCTTCCATTGTGTGGAAAGCAGATCACACGGAAAAGCGAAGAAACGATAGCCCCCATGGCATAAATATAGTCACGACCAAGGAGAAAATTGTTACCAAGAGCATTTTGGATAACCATTACGTCTATATAGACGGTTTTGCCACCCAGAGTAATAGGTAGCTGTGGGAGGACTCCTAAAGATTGACATGCTCTTCCGTCAAAAGCCAGCAGAGTATTCATGATCGGCTTAAGCGGCGGGGAACCGAGAGCTTGCCAAGTAGTATACGGCATGAGACTAGCCGACGCGCCTTCATCCATAACGGTGCCAGGTAGGGCCGTGTCATAGGCATGTACAGTAATCTGGAAAGGTACATGGGATGGAAGGCGATAAGAGGTCAGGTGACTCCAATCAAAGGAGATAGCTGAATTGCTGGGTGGGGGGATCAGATAACCGCCCCTATGCTCGAACGGAGCCGGAGAAGGACCCTCTGATTCAATAAAGATAAGAGGATCGTCGTCAGACTCAGGAGAATTTGACGAAACATGAAGAACCTGTTTATGACTGTCGTCTAGAACAGGTTGGTCAACTGGTGGTAAACTCGAACTGACACGATCGCCGACCAATGGTTGATCGGGAACAGGCTGGGTGGAGCCAGGTGCAGGAAGAGGAGACTGAACAAGAGAGGTATGAAAACCAACCTTGTCGTCAGTAGAAGGACAATCTGCAGTTGCAGAAAGACGCTGATATCCAGCGGGGAGTTGGGGTGAGGGATCTGCAAGACTTTCCAACACAGAGGAGGCTTTGTCCATGAGTGGGCAAAGGTGAAGGAAATGATGGCCTTCACAAAGTTTGCAAGGGAATCGAATCTTCCCTTTACCTTTAGTATTCCCAACTACGAGGGTATCATCGCCGTGAGCGTCAGTGGACGATGATGGACGGGCTGGATCACGAGACCATATCCTTAAGAACCTGGGAATACCAGGACAATCACGAAGAAGATGGTTTTCCTTGCATAATCTGCAAGGAAACTTAACCTTGTGCGGAGGAGTGGGAAGGAGTCCGTCTTCCGTTGTCCGTGGTGGAACAACAGTTGTGCTTGTAGCCGTTATTGTGTTTGTAACTGTTCCCTTGTTTGACTTCTTCTTCTTTGTCTTCTTCTTCTTCTTCTTAGCCACCTGGGTACTCGAAACGAGACTTTCACCAGGCGAAGTAGAAGAAGGAGACGTTGAAGTAGGTGTCGAAGGGGTGGGGTCCACCTTCGGTTCGACAGGATGTTGTGCAGGTGGAGGGACTGATGGAGTATCAGCTGACACAGTAGGGACCACAGAGTTTGAAAATAACCAAACTGGTAACCCGACAGTTAACCCCGGAAGGGTTAATGTTGCCATATAAAGAGCACCAGCATTTCCAGGAGAAGGGAAACGACCAGCATTCCCATTAGGTGGGGAACTTAGGTTGATGAATCCTGGAAAGGTTGCCATATCAAAGCAAAATCCTACTCAAGCTAGCGCACACAAGATCTAACTGGGTAATGTGATCGTGGCCAGATAAATTTTTAAGACACTTGACTTGACCTTTTCATCTTTAAAGAGTCGAGAAAAGGATGAAAAGATGACTCTAGTCTCCTTCGATTGTTTAATGAGTACGAAGTGACAAGCTACTCACTTACACCTTTTCTGTTAGACAGTCTGAAAAGGATCAAAAGCTGACTACTCTGGAAATCTAGGTAAAAAGGGTTTGCCAAACAATCCGTAAAACTGCTTATACACCTTAGCGATCAGAAGATGACCAAGGACTTCCCGTACTGCAGTCAATCTTCCCAAATGCTGTGTTCAGTGCATTACGGTTTGTAGGGTGGCAGACTCGGCTTCCTATGGATCAAAGGTGGCAAGCCTATAGGGGTCTCCCAATTTATACTCGACGGTACGTGGGAGCACAGTCCGTACTGGCACCTATCGTCTCACCGTGGAGGAATCACCCAACCACTCAACGATAAACTACCAGGCTTAACGACGCCGGAACACGTCTCTAGCCTAGACCTCTAGAATGTGAGCGTTAAGTTTCAATGTGTCGTTAGGTTCGTTGAATTAATTTTATTGTTAATCTTCGATTATGTCTCAATTTCTGGTCTTAGCGAATGTAATCTCTCGAAATGTCCTAAATGCCACTACATGCAAGAATTGTATTCGTTTCGTTTGGATGAAATCTAGCTACAGAAGGGTTAAGAGGTTCACACAAACAAAACGATGTCAAAAGTTCTAATGCAGCTAATCAACTGGAAAGGAAAAATCTTTTCTCTTTTTTCTTCTTTTTAAAAGCAAAAAAACTAACATAACATGCTAATTGATGAAAAGCAAAAATCTTTTTCTTTTCTTTTGAAAAATAATATGATAATGCACTTAAGGGATTTCAAGAGAGATTTGCAATCAGATAATTCATTCCAAAGAATCTATAACCAGATTTGAAACATAAACAAAAACCCAGCAAAGCAAAGAAAAACCAAGATTTTCAAGTAACCATGTAAGCTAAGTCACAATGAAATCAGGGAAAACAAGCAAGCTAAAAGCGAGATACTTGCAGTATGAAATGTAAAACTCATATAACCACCAGAAGAATATGGAAATCAATCAACAAAAAGACCGGATCTGTAAATCATCAATCCAACAGAGGGCTCGATAACACAAAAAACCACAAAGGCCAAGATGTAAAATCGGTGGACAAGGGCAAACAACTGAAGGATGAAAAAATCACCAGCCAAATATCAACCCAACAGACTTCCAGGAGGCATAAAAAGAGCAGAAAGACACAAAACCAAGCTTAAGAGACTGGAAAACAAGTTTATTAAAAAACTTAAGCAGTGTGGCGTGACTGTATGTCTGCAACTCGCGCTAAACAGAGATTGGTGCGAGTTGTCTAAGAGCAACACGCGCCAACCAGCGCGACTGTGCAAAGAAAAAGCGCGCTGGCGGAGTTTGCCAGGCAAAAAGACAAAAAGGGTGTTCTCAGGCTTGGCTTCTAGTTTCTAGACAGAGCCAGCAAGTAAAAAAGACAGCAAGAACTCTAACCAAGAGAATTATTCAGACAAATAAATGAGAGAAAAATGACATGCGAAGCAAGATTGAGATTGTCCAGTTTGTAAATCAACCCGGAGATCGACTGAAGTGGCGTTGATCTACTTCACTTCTGCATAGCAGAAGTGTTTCGAAGGCTACCTGGCCGCTCTTCAGACTCCGTCCACAACTTACAAATCAGACAATACAAACACAAACAACAACTAACTCCCCAGTGGAGTCGCCAAATTGTTGAGGTCGGTAAATCCCCTCTGCAGACAGAGGCGATCCCACTAGCCCGACAGGGGTCTAGCAACAATCATACATGCTGCATGCAAGTTCCTAATTGCATAATTTAAAAGTTGGTCAGAAAGACTTACCTGGAATCCAACGCTATTTGTCGTGGAAGAAACGTCGCTCCTGTCCCTTAGCTTTGGTCGGTCACTATCCTTACGTTCCACGCATGGACACCTGCAAAAACAAAGAACAATCCAAAACAAGTGTAAAATCCAATATTATACAATTATATATCAGTCAAGCAGGATATAACTCAAATATTATCAGAAGAATACGTGAGTGGAACCATAATAACAGTCGTTCATTATTCAATAGAAGAAGAGAAGAATTACAACCAATAAAGGCTTGACGCTGCAAATCTCCTCCAACTGGGTCAGCAGTTAAACATGCCTTGCAAAGACACTTCCTCTCTCAACATTCCAGCAACATAACTTCTCTCTCAGCTCTTACTATCAATCTAGCATAATCTCAGCTTACTTTAGCTCTTGTACAAAACTCAAAACTTCAACACTAGCTGGTTTAATGCAGGGTGACAGTTATTTATAGATGGAAGAGGCAGAATTATTCATCGTATCTGGACACCTACTGAAGATTTGGTATTGTCCCAGAATAGCCTTTGGACTGAGTTGTCATGGATGAAAAAGACGACACTCGATCATATCCATGGGATTTTTCCCCAGAGAACTGCATGAGTAATGGAGGAAAAAAACACTTCAGTGCGTGTTGGCCAAAATCATGACTAAATTTTGGGCGAAGGGCTTGGTTCTGTGACAGCGCATCCATGCGCGCCCTCTTTGGAGGAACTGAGCCATTGTGTGGGTTAACACTGTGACCGCGCTAAGAAAAAAGGGAATTTTTTAGGGTTGATCTTCAAAAGGTGTCTTCAGGGATATTGAGTTCATACTTAGGAGACTCCAATGCAAGTGTTTTCAAGTTATGTCACTGGTCACAGGTCCGTAAATGTGTCCTCCAGTGTGTGACAGCGGGGGTAACAAGGACGGTGACCAATGGTGACAAATTACTGCGTAACAAGGGGTGATCCAAAACTCCCTCTTAAATAGGGAACTATTAGAGCTCCCTCTTAACTAAGGACTCTTTCATTCATCAACAACTTCTTCTTTGTGGATCTTTCAACTTCTTGATCTGTTTCCTTTCTTTGATGTCATAAAGTCTTTGTTTGAACTTCTTCTAGGTAGGGGCACCATCCATCGATCACTTTCCTTCCTGGTTTGTCATTTCATTACTTCCTTTGTGGAAAGTAGCTTTCTTGCCATACATCAATTTTTCTTGTCATCTGGCTACTCCTTTGTCATCTGTCCATGCTTCAAAATACTCTTCTTATGGATGATTCGTTGTAATTTCTTGTTTACATGCTTCGACCTAGTAGCCCATCATGACTTCATCATGATATTGCTTCAACATTAAATGGTGCTTTTGTTGGATGGATTTTTCATCATGGTATTTTCATAGAGTATAATTGGTTATCTGTATCTTTCATATCTCCAAGGCCTTCATAGGTGTCCAGGGTCCTTCTTTCCTTTGTCAGAGTTGTCTTGACTTCTTTTGAGAGATATCTTCAATGGTTCTTTGTCAGATAATGATTCTTTGTGATAGTGGTGTTCTTCACATGCTTGATCTCTTTCTTCATTTGCTTCTTCTTAGATAGATTGGTCAACCACCTTATGCTTATTCTAAGGGCACTTATTCATTGCTTTCTTCTTGGACTAATTAACAATCTTATACTCCTTATGTGAGAATATCTTTTGTTGGCCTTCATTGAAATGTAGTACATGATTTCGAGCATGTCCTTGGGGAAAGATATTCTTTCATATTTGATAATGTTATATAACTATTCCCATGACTCAATAATATCCACATGATAACATGACTAAACTTGATGCATACATACCTCATCTTGATTCTCCTTTGATCATATTAGCTTCATTAGGTTGTCATTGGTGTGGCCCTTCCTGCTTCATCTTAGCTTGGCTGCATATCATCCTTTTCTTGAATCCCATGAATGGGATTCCCAATGAGACATCTAGAGTTCATGAACCTTCTTTTGAAGATTCCATCATAGGATCTTAAAGACCCTTGCCTTGCAAATGTTTATTTTCCTTTGATGATGGAGGTCTTCTAAGATTCTTAATCATGATCAATTTCCTTTCATCGTGGATGAGAGGGATGATGAATATCTTGACCTATAGCTACCATGCTCATATATTGTAGAAGATATTTCTAACCATGCATTTTGTTCTCATTATAAATGCTACTTCTTCATGAGTATCTTGAACTCTATTTTCTTTATGCTTCTAGATTCTAAAGGATGTTTCTAGCCATGCAATTTCTATTTTATCCCTACATGATCTTATCCTTCTCAAAACCTTGAAAGAAGACTTGAAGTAAAGAGTTTGACTTAGTCATAGTAGAGATCTAGAGGATCTTCCTTCTTTTTCTTCTTTTCTTCTTCTTTCACCTCTTGAGTCATGTGAGCTTCTTCTGTCTTTATTTTGTTGTTGTTGTCCTTCTTAGGCTTAGAACAATTCCTTTTGTAGTGTCCATATTCTTGGCATCCATAGCATTGGATTTTGGACATGTCTTTGTTGTTTGTTCTTCATGGACCAAATTTTCCAAATTTACCATTTCTCTTGGCCATGGTAGAAAATGCTTTCTCCTTTGATCCCACATCTTCCGTTGGTTTAAGTTTGGTTTCCTCTGTCTTGCACAGAGACCACATTTCACTGAGTGTGGTTTCTTCCTTCTTGGCATATATGGTTGATGTGAAGTTGACCCAATCCTTAGGTAGAGCATTGAGTACTACATTTGTCATTTCTTTGTCAGACATGACTTCCCCAAGCTCTTGAAGTGGATCCCTCATCTTAGAGATCTTCATGAAGTAGGGAGACAATCCTTCCTTTGATATCTTCATCTTGTACAATTCATTTCTTAGAGATATCACTTCTCTGGATGTGGATACCAAGAATAGCTCTACTAGCTTATCATAAACATCTTTTGATGTTTCAAATTTCAAGATATAAGGAATGAGAGATTCTTTGATTGATTTTATTCGAATCCTTTGAGCTCTTGTCTCATCCTTATTATACTTGGCTAAGGCTTGAGTTTTTTCCTTAGTAGGGATAGTGATATTCCCTTTGACATGTTCTAGGAGTTCATTCCCCTTGAGAAGTAAATCAATCCTCTTCTTCCATGCAAGAAATCTATTGGTACCTACCAATTTATTGCTTTCCTTGAAAAAAGACATTGATGTATATTCAGAAGGGGACATATACTTACTTGATAGATTTTGAGATGTAGTGAATTTTCTTTCTCCTTGAAGACTTGATGGCTTGCCTTCCTAGGATCTTGATGTTATTCAAGTTTCCTTCTCCAAGTGGACTTGCTTGATGAAGATATTTTCTTGGTAACTTGTAGATGATGTAGGTCCCTCTTTGATATGCTCTTCTTTGTAGGTGCCTCTGTGTAAGGCTCTTCTTCTTGCTATGTAGTCTTCCTTGATGAATGATAGATGGTAGACCTTCTTTTCCTTGAGTAGATTTGGCTTGATGCTTCAACCTTGTAGATGTCTTTCCTTAATGAGTGTTCTTGAGTTTCCCTTTTCTTGATGTGTCACCTTAGCTCCGATACCATGTTGAAGAATCTAGGGAAATTAGGTGTAGAGTGATTCTTCGTGACAAGATAACAATTTGTGAAGTCTTTTTACAATTTGTATTTGTTAACTTAACCTTCTTCTTTGTTTATTAATTCATGTGTTTGTGCTTCATCAAACTACTATCAAAACATAAAACAAGAAAAAAAGATGTTGGCTCTCTGCCAGGGCCAAAACCTCTCTTCTCTTGAGAGGAAAACACTTCGGTAAGTTTTGTCTTATTGAAGCTTCTTTATTAATCAATGCCAAACCCTAGAACCTTGACTAGAAGATCCTGCAAGCACAAGTAGAGTCCTTCCTTTTTCTTTACACTATGTTTCCCTGGCACTTTGTTCACCTCCTTCTGACACTTCATTCCATAACACTTCTTCCTTCTTCCGACACTTTGTTCTTCCTTAGTGTTACACCACTGTAACCTTAATTCTCGCTCGTGTGAGAGGTACCCTAGAGAACTAGTGTCATTTTCCTTCAATAGAGAGAGAGACTTCTTCACTTGACTTGAGAGGCATTGTAGGCCAAATTTCTAACCCAAATAATGATGAACATGTGACTTTGACCTTAATGTTGATGTAACCACATACTTTCCTATCTTTTCTCGCACGTGTGACTGTATTAACCCTAGAAAACAATCCTTAAATATTCGGTGATGACTTCTCCTTCTTTGTTTTCCTTGGAGGCTTTTCTTTCATCCTTTAACTTCCTTTTCTTGCTTCCTTACTTCACATATTTCAGAGATCTGAATGTGTTCTCTTTAGAGGAGTAGAAAACCTCTATGTATAGAGGATTTTCCCTCCTTTAGGCCAACTTGTATGTTGACTTACTGCTTTGAGGCCAACTTGTCTTCCTTTACTACGATAGGTGATTTTAATGTTTCCATTGCTTCTTTTGATGGCGTATTTACTAGGGGAAGACTTGAATTTTCTTGGAGGTGTCTTCTTTGACTTTTATACATAAATATACATAATGTAACATACCCTTAAGGTCTTCAACATAATTATTTTGATTCTTTGACTCACCTATATCACTTTAAAATGTGCTAGACCTACTTCAATGAGAAAGAAACTCATTGACATATATTATAAAAATAATATTTCTTTTCTTTAATAAATACAAATATCAAAAGTACATTTATGAAAACCAAGCCTAGTTACATTTCCTTCAACACCATGATCACTAATCTCAAAATATTGAGAATCTCTTACTCTAGTCTTGTCGATCCTATATGCTATTGTAAGTTGGTGGGCTCTCTAGTGTACTTGGTGAATACGAGACCCGATATATGTTTTGTTGTAAATGTGCTTAGTTAATTTCATTTTGAGCCTCCCCATGACCATTGGATAGTTTCCAAGCATATATTGAGATACCTACGTGGCACAATACATCACCGCCTAAAGTATGATGGAAAGAAAATCAAGTTAACAAGTTTTACCGATTTCAATTTCATTGGTAGTGAGATTGATGGAAGGAGAACTACCAATGGATGTTTTAGTTTGGGATCTGTAATGCTTTCATGGATGAGTAGAAAATAAGATCTTGTTGTGTTAAGTAGTGCCGCAGTAGAATATGTTGCTACATGCAAAGTAGGAAAAAAATTGTTTGGTTAAGAAAACTATTTTCAAATTTGTTTGGAGAGCCTCTGGATCGTATGGTGATAAATTGTGATAATCAAAGTAGCATCAAGATGTCTGAAGACCCCATATTTCATGCAAGGAAAAATAATATCAACAACAAGTACCACTACATTAGCAGTTTGGTACAAGATGGGGTCGTGAAGCTACAATATTCCGATAGACGAACATGTAGTTGATGTGTGGACAAAATCTCTTCTGAATAAAAAGTTTGAATATTTTGGAAGAATGCTTGGATTGGTTGATGTTATATATTTAATTGATAGGGAGAGATGAAGCATATTATGGCAAGATGCTTGGGAGGACATCTGGCTGACATATGTAATGATGTCTAGGTCTCGAAGTAGGGAGGATGGCTTTGATCATGGAGTTCTAACCTTGGATACAAACCAAGATACTTGGGTTGGTGATAGATCTTAAAATCTTGATCGTACCTAGAGTGGCTAAAGCTTAATTTCACCTTAGTTCCACCCAATTAGAGTACCCTAATCAGATATCTAATCTGTAGCACTATGTGTGTCAGAACTCTGCATAGATCATATCATTTTGAGATCTTCCATGTACCTTTATATGTATGTAATTATGAATACCTCCCTAGTTAAAAGGGAGTGTTGAATAATGTAACTAGCATTGATATTCATAATTATACTTGTCAAAATAAATTTTATTATTAAAGAAAATGACTTATTAAAGTATGGATTTCATGCTTGGGTCAATGTTTTCTAGGCGAAAGCCTCCATTGAAGTCTTCTAGGTTTTGTCTTGAGACATTAGAGTCATTGTCATTTTTATTAAACCCTTCATGGGCTTTTGTATCATGTAAAAAGAATTATTTTTGAGTAAAAAAAGGTTTTTTGTCACCTCCACACTAAGTCGGCCCTTTCCCCATGAAGTCGATCTACATTAGGGAAATTTTACCCAATAAAGAGGCTATATATAGAGAGGTAGTTTGACCTATTCGGATGAAAAAATAAAAAAATATCGATCAACAAGGAAGAGAAGTAGAAAAAGAGAGCGAAGAAGTTGGAGAAGGAAGAAAGAATCCGGGAAGGCTTAATCTTAGTTCTTAGGCTATCTATCTCTCACACGTGAAAAGTTTATAGGCATTTGTTAGGGTCAAAATTTTGAGTCTACTGTAGGTTCAAATTTCTGAAGTTGGGGGCAAAAAATCTGAAGCTGGAGGCCGAAATTCTGGATTGAAGTTGCAACTAGGAAGGTGTCAGTTGGATAATTTGACACAAATCATCAATTGGAAGAAAGGGATGACTTGGTTGTTGGACGAAGTCTCTGTCTAGGTCAAAGAGGTATTGGATTCTCTCATCTTGATTTGAATCTACTAGTGGAAGAGTTGGACTAGGTTTCCCCTTGAAGGGGTTTTTCCCTCACTAAGTGCCTACATCTTGTGTGTCTTGTTATTATGGTCTTCATATACATATAATTTGGTAATTCTTGATGAAAGATAAACTAATAAAGAAGTAAAATAAGCCAAAATAATTCATAAATAATTATCAAGAAAGAGGAATCAAACCCTAATTCATATAAGCATTGATTTCTCACCAATAAGAACCCAAAACTTTAAGAGGTGAAAGATATTTTATGCTCTTTATTGATGATTATACAAGGGAAATATGGGTGATAATTCTAAAAGATAAGTAATAAGCATTCAAATCTAAGCTCAAGTTGAAAATGAAGCAGGTCTAAATATCAAATTCTTGAGATCTGATAGAGGGGGAGATTTTGCCTTAGATTAACTTAATGAATTCTAAGATAAGCACGAAATTAGAAGACAATTTTCAATATAAAGGATTCAAAAAAATGAAGTTGTTGAATGAAAGAATAGAGCCACACAAGAAATGGAAAGAGATGTTCTAGAAGAAGCAGAATCCCCAATTATTTTTTGGGGATAAGTAGTTCAAACATCAGTTTACATATTAAATAGAGCTCAACTCAGAGCAGATAGAAACCAAAGATCTGATAGAGGAGGAGAGTTTACCTTAAATGAAATTAATGAATTTTATGAGAATCATGGAATATGATAAGACAATTTTCAACAAGGACTCCTCAACACAATGCAGTTGTTGAATGAAATAATAGAATAGCGCAAGAAATGGAAAGAGCTATGTTAGATGAAGCAAAATGTCCAATTTTTTTTGGGAGAAGTACTTCAAACAAAAATTATAAAGGGATCTAAAACCCTTAACAATATTCCCAACAACCAGAGATCACCAACAATCAAGAGCAGTGTAGGATACAAAGAATATCATGAAATAATTAATGGATAATCAATTTATAATGCATCAATAATAGAGGAACTCAAGAGCTAAGATAATGTGCTAAATGGACCAAGCACCTAGTCAAGAAAAGCAAGTAATTATGTTACAAGTCAACAAAAAAAAAAAAATCAGATGAACCACACAAATAAAAATGGAGCAAGTAGTAGAATCTCGAACCTCCTCAAGTCAACAAACAAAGAAATTCTCAAATATCAATCCCATCAAGAATATTCTTCACACCAAGATACCTAGATATATTTTATGGCTACTATTTTTCATGTCATAAATTTGTTCATAAGGCTATAAATTTTAGAGCCTGTAGATATAACATAAATGTTAATGTTAGATCTGGTCAGTTCTTAATGCCTAGATCTAGAAATTACTATTGTAATAATGTTGGTAAGAACAATGCATTTTCTCATCTATTAGATGAAATTCAATGCTATAAATGCAATAATTTTTTACACAAGGAAAGTGAGTGTAGAAGCAAGTTGATAAATCCTCCGGAATAGCAATTTCCCAAGCATATCAAATAATAAGAGCACACTAAGTGGTGGAAAAGGAAAAAAGAAAAATCTAAAGAATGTGGACTTGCATCATATGCTCACAATCAAGAAGGACAATGGTATGTTGACAGTGGGTGGTCAAAGCATATGCCAAGGGGAAAAGAGTAAATTTCTCTCTTTAAAGGAAGACATAGGAGGAAGTGTCATCATTGGAAATAATGCACTAGCCAGAATAATGGGTAAAGGGATTGCTAGCTTTAGAAATGGAAATGCTAAGGCTTAAAATGTCCTATATGTTGGTGGTCTAAAACATAACCTATTTAGTGTTAGTAAAATGTGCAGCCAAGGATATGGCCTCAATTTTCATTATAAGGGATGTGAAATAAGGAAAAATGAATATGGGAAAGTAATAGTAGAAGAAATTAGAACCCCTAGAAATGTGCATGTTATTGATGGAGCGAAAGGAAAATGTTGCATGGAAAAGTGGATGAAAGATGGTTATGTAATGGAAGATACGGGAGTATTAGCTTTGACAATTTGGTAAAATTCATTGAAACAAAAGAAATAAGAGGAATGCCTAAAGTATCAAAGCCAAGTGATTCTATTTGCAAGCCATGTCTGTTTGGGAAGCAACCAAGGGTTCATTTCAAGACAAAAGACTATTCATCAACCAGGTCATTGGAGCTAGCTCATAAAAGTGTTTGTGGCCCCACAAGAACCAAACATTTTAGGAAGTGAAAAATATTTTATGCTCATTATTGATGATTATACAACGAAAACATGGGTGACCTTTCTCATATAAAAGTTAGAAGAATTTAGCAAGTTCAAAATATTCAAAGCTCAAATTCAAAAATAAATGGTTCTAAAGATCAAGTGCTTGAGATATGATAGAGGAGGAGAGTTTACCTTAAATTAACTTGATGAATTCCGTGAGAAGCATGGAATTAGAAGACAATTTTCAATAGCAAGAACTCAACAAAATGGAGTTGTTGAATAAAAGAATGGAACCATGCAATAAATGGAAAGAGTTATGCTAGATGAAGAAAAATGTTAAAATACCTTTTGGGGAGAAGCAATTCAAATGAAAATTTACATATTAAATAGCGCTCAACTCAGAGTAAATTGAAACTTGATTTCTGATAGAGGAGGAGTGTTTACCTTAGATTAACTTGATGAATTCTATGAGAAGCAAAAAATTAGAAGACAATTTTCAATTGCAAGGACTCCTCAACAAAATAGATTTGTTGAACAAAATAATAGAACAATTCAAGAATTAATGGAGAGAGCTATGCTAGATGAAGCAAAATCTCCAAATACTTTTTTGGAAGAAGTAGCTCAAACAATAGTTATAAATGGCTTTGAAACCCTTCATAAAATTCTCAACAATTAGAGATCACCAATGATCTAGATAAGTCTAGGCTACAAAGGATACCATGAAAAAGTCAAAGGATAATTTATTTCTAATACATCAAGAATAGAGGAAATGAAAAGCTACATTAATGTGATAAAACGACCAAGCACCCAATCAAGCAAAGCAAGGAATGATGCCATAAGTCAACAAAAAGAAAAATTTAGATAAGATACATAAATAAAAATGGTGCAAGTAAGCAACAAAAGCCCGGCCCTCTTCAAGCTAACAAACAAAGCAAGTGTCAAAGATCAATCCCATCTAAAAGATTCTTCACACCAAGGCACCCAGATCCCTTTTATGGCTACTATTTTTCAAGTCATAACTTAGTTCATAAGGCTGTAAATTGTAGAACCTATATATATAACAAAAATGTAAATGTTAATAATGTTGGTAAGAACAATGCATTTTCGCATATGTTGGATGAAATTCAATGCTACAAATGCAATAATTTTGGACACAAGGCAAGTGAATGTAGAAGAAGGTTGATAAATCCTCTCAGACTCTCAAGAAACATTTTCAAAGTATATAAAATAAGAAGAGAACACTAAGAGGTGAAAAAATAAGAAAGAAAAGTATAAAGAACATGGCCATACATTATATGCTCACAACCAAGGATAATGGTACATTGTTAGTGGGTGCTCAAAGTATATGACGGGGACAAGAGTAAATTTCTTGCTTTATAAGAAGACAAAGGAGGAAGTGTCACAATTGGCAATAATGCACTAGCCAAAATAATGGGTAAATGGATTGTTAGCCTTAACCATGGAAAAGCTAAGGCTTAAAATGTCCTATATGTTGATGGTATAAGACATAACCTCTTGAGTGTTAGTCAAGTATGTGACCAAGTATATTTAGACAAGGGTTCATTTCAAGACAAAATAATATTCATTAACTAGGCCACTGGAGCTAGTTCATACAAATGTCTGTAGCCCAAAATTTTAAGAGGTGAAAGATATTTTATGCTCTTTATTGATGATTATACAAGGGAAACATGGGTGATCTTGCTCAAAGAAAATTAAAAAGAATTTATCAAGTTCAAAATATTCAAAGCTCAAGTTGAAAATGAAATGGGTCTAAAGATCAAGTGCTTGAGATATGATGGAAGAGGAGATTTTACCTTAGATGAATTTGATGAATTCTGTGAGAAGCATGGAATTAGAAGACAATTTTCAATAACAAGGAAGTCTTAACAAAATTGAGTTTTAGAACAAAAGAATAGAATGATGAAAGAAATGGAAAGAGCTAAATAACAATTTACATATTAAATAAAGCTCAAATCATACTAAATATCAACTTGAGATATGATAGAGGAGGTCAGTTTACCTTACATGGAATTAATGAATTTTGTGAGAAGCATGGAGTTAGAAGTAAATTTTCAATAATAAGGACTCCTCAATAACATGGAGTTGATAAATGGTCAAAATACAACTGTTGATAATTTTTTAAAGAACCTATGTTTCAGATTACTAACATGATTCCATCCTTAGGGTTTTTATAATCTCGAATGAGGAGTTGTCATGAATCATATGAGCTTTCTTTAATAGTTATTAGAGCTTTCTTTAATAGTTATTATCAATATATATTGTTACAAGTCGGTTTGCAATAACTATTGTGAACTCCTTTTAAAAAGCTCAAAATGGAGTTGTTGAATGAAAGAATAAAACAATGCAAGAAATTGAAAGAGCAATGTTAGATGAAGCAAAATCTCCAAATAATTTTTGGGGAGAAGCAATTCAAATAGCACTTGTAAAGGGTTTTGAAACCCTTAACAATATTCTCAGCAATCAAAGACCACCAACAATCAAGAAAGGTTTGTGCTACAAAGAAGATCATGAAAAATTCAAAGCATAATCGATTTCTAATAGATCAAGAATAGATGAACTCAGGAGCTATGCTAAATTGCTAAAAGGACCGATCAAGCAGTAAGAAAAACAAGGAAAGATGCCATAATTCAAGAAAAGAAAATAGATTGACCATAGAAATAACAATAGAGAAATTAAGCAGCAAAACCCTGATCCTCCTCAAGCCAACATACAAAGCAACTCTTAAAGATCAATCCCATCAAGAAGATTCTTCACACCATGGTAACGAGATGTATTACATGACTACTATTTTTCATGTCATAACTTTGTTCAAAAGGTTGTAAATTCTAGAGCATAATATAGACATAACAGAAATGTAAATGTTAGATCTAGTAAATTCTTAATGCCTAGATCTAGAAATCCTTATGTTAATAATGTTGGTAAGAACAATGCATTTTCCCATCTTCTTCCCAAACTAACGTGGATTGCAAATAGAATCACTTGGATTTGATATTTTAGGCATTCTTCTTACCACAATGTTGGTAAGAACAATGAATTTTCTCACCTTCTTCCCAAACTGACATGGATTGCAAATAGAATCATTTGGATTTGATATTTTAGGCATTCTTCTTACCACTTATGTTTTGTTGATTCTTACCAAATTGTGAAAGCTCTATGTCATAACCAAATTTCATCCACTTTTCTTGCACAACATTTTTCTCTGGCTACATCAAGGACATACACATTGCTAAGGGTTCTAATTTCTTTTACTATTACTTTCATCTTTTCTTATTTTCCCACCACATCTCTTAGAATGAAAAGTGAGGTTAAGATAGATTTACACATATGTAGTTATTCTTTTTGTTTATTTATTATTTATTGTCATACATATATATACACATGTAGCTTTTTTTTTTCCTTTCTTTATGTAT
>APFE031162334.1:0-31719 GCA_000404065.3 Pinus taeda | reverse complement strand
TCTCAAAGGGATTTTGAAATCTTGAAATTAAACATAAAAAAATATTTTTGTGTGAATTTCTTTCAACTCTATCTTGCCAGGTATAAATTTCACAAATCTTGTATTAGTCAAGCAATTTTCTATTTTTTTTTAATAATGGTTTCCTTTTTAAACCACCCTTTGGTTCAAACAAGTAAAATCAAGTAAAATCATGTATGTTTATGTTTTATATTATTTTGAATAATAAAACATATTGAATGATCTTTATTCTTATTATTAAATATGTCATTGATGGGGAGAAAATATGTATAGCAGTTATTTATGTAATTTCAAAAATTTTACAGATTATGTTGAACCATTTTTGAAATTTTTTCTAGCTTGGTCAAACCCATTAATTTTAATGTATTTTGAAGAGGAACAATTGATCTCAATTTTCAAAATGACTAATTGGATTGAAGGAGAACCTTATAAATAATAAAGCAAGTTTGAACCTACTATTAAAAAGGAGTCTAAGAGGATTCTAACTTTTCACACCAAGCATTTTAAAGAAATTCATAATTTTCTTATGGGTAAAAAGGACAAAGCTTTCCAATTGGCAATCTTAAAAGGCCTAAACCTAGTTGAATTCAGGTTCAAGAGCGAATATATTAAAGGTATCATAGCCTCAGTAACCACACATTTGATACTTACATGTCTAACTACGATATGTATCTATTTTACAATCAAATTAATAAATAAACATATTTTATAAAAACTGTGGTTGATCATGAGCTTACTAACACTAAAAAAACTATATAAAAAATCTCAAAATCAAATAGAAAAGAATTATTTATTGGTAAAAGTCATTTCTATCATAAACTTACTAACACTTAAAAAAACTATATAAAAGGTCTCAAAATCAAATATAAAAGAATTGTTTAGTCATAAAAGTCATTTCTCTTATTTTTATTGATAAACTAAAACCCTTCAAAATGATTACTTTATCTCCATAGGTTAGTGTTTTATATAATATAAAAATGATCCATAGATGTGATTTTCAATTTTGATAAGTTTTAAGTTTAGTATACACCTTCATCTATTAGTGGTTTATATAATATAAAAATGATTCATAAATGTGATTTTCAATTTTAATAGGTTTTAGGTTTAGTATACACCTTCACATGTTAGTGGTTTATATAATATAAAAATGATCCATAGATATGAGTTTTCTCCCAATGTTAATAGTTTATATAATATAGAAATGATCCATAGATGCGAGTTTCAATCTTCATAGGTTTTAGGTTCAGTATACACAATGGAGGATTGCATAATATGATGTGAGTGGAAAAGGGGACATGTTTTTTCTAACTATTTCAACGAACCAAAGTAGATTGTCTTGAAAGCTCAATACTATGGAAGCATTTTGCGTTGACATGAAAAATTATCATATTATAAATACTACAAAATGTTGCAGCTTATTTGTTATTGGAAATTCGTTTATAAATAAAAAAATAAATTATATATATTATTTGATGATTAAATAAGAAAATTAGTGTCAAGTTGTGAAATTTAACTCTTCTTGTATGGGGTTTTTTAAACTTTCCTAATTCGTGATGTTTGTTATAAATCTATTCAAATTATTGGGACCCAAGGATGAAATTTGATAGGTAAATTGCTCGTCATGCGGTGATTTTCTAATCAAATGCAATTAAAAAATTTACAAAACTATCAAGATATTTCCTTGAAATTGTAAAGCCTGGTGGATCTCTATTTTGAAATTCCAACCTTGTTGGCACCATATAAATCATTTCATATTATATCCCTGTAGCACCTATCAAACCACACCTACCAAACCATGTAATATTACAGAGCACAGAGGTTGCATCACATACACAACTATGCTTTATTCATTTATTCAAAATATAGTCTTCTGCCAGGATTGGAATTTCAAATTTATCTTGCCTATCACATGGAAATTTGATGACTGTTATTTTGTGTTAGTGCATGTCATGTTACATTTTAAATAGATTTGTGAGTGTCAATTTTATTTTATTTTATTATTTTTTTTTTTTCATAATTCGTATATCACATGGAAATGTGATGAACGTTATTTATTTTTAGTGCATGTCATGTCACATTTTAAGTAGATTTGTAAGTGTCAATAATTTATTTATTTTATCATAATCAAATTTAGTACATCACATAGAAATTTGATAACCGATTATTTTTTTTGGTGCATGTCATGTTACATTTTAAGTAGATTTGTGAGTCAATTTTTTTCCTTCTTGTTATGGTTATCATAATCAAATCTCGTATAACAATTAAGAGATACGCTTAAAGTAGTCTGTTTCGAAGAAGAACACATAATAAGTTACTAATTAGGCTCTATAACACCAAAAATATATTGAAATTCAAGTGATTCTTAAAAACCAGTGTGATGCTCCAAACATAAAACTATGTAAATTAGAGAAGGACAACACCTAAAAAATAAAAATATATGACAGACAACCCCAAGTAATTAAACGTCAAATTTGCGGTTTGAAATGTATCGTACATGTCACTTCTGACGTTTCACACTTTTTGTTTGCTGTCAAACAAGTTTCAAAATGGAGTTGTCTATAATGCGACTTTTTGGAGATTCCGGCGACGGAATCCGGCGGAAGAAATGAGGTTAAATCTCGATTTTTAGCAGTTAAAATGGTTTTTTAACTGCATATTTAGATTCAGCGCCCTGAAAAACCCCTGGGAGCCATTGATTGTGTAGAAACTAGCTATTAAACTTGGGATTCCAATGAATTGCTGCCGGATTTTGACCAGAAAAATCTGCCGGAAAAACTTTCAAAAAGTAGCGTTATAAACTACTGCTTTCAAAATCATAAAAACGTTCCACAGAACGTCAACTTCCAGGACCGTACTAAAATCTAGGTACGTGGCATTTATGTAACAACGTTGTACAGTGCACCTTACACAGTGTTATCAACGTTGTACAGTAGAGGGCAAACTGTCACGATATGTACAATTGGCATCAATGTTTCACGCAGCTGTTGTCCATACGGACACCCTTAAATCTCTGCAATTTCGAGTGTTTATAGGACTATATCTCTTTTCGCCCTTCTTGGAGAATGCCATTTTAAACCACTTGAATGCCATTTTAAACCACTTGCTTCTATTTTTATTGTAATGCCAAAAACTCCCAAGATGTCAAAACACTTTTACACCAGAATATTAAATGCCGCCACAGACTGTATAATAACAGTTAGATCTGCAATGACAAAGACAGTTAGATCTGCAATACCTTTAGATTCAACAACCACATGCATTTTGCCATGGGATTTATGCTACAATGTTCCTATCATGTTTTGAAAATAATAATTATAGAAATATATTTTTCATGATTTGGAAATAGAAATATTTTATATATTAACATATATATTATTAAATTTATTTATGTTTATATTTGTAAAAATAAATATAGAAAAATTTTTTTTTTAAAAATAATAATTATAAGATTTTTTTTTTTTGTATTTGTAAATAAAAAATTAATAAAAATTATAGATCACAAGCATTTGAATGTAAGTATTTAATGTAATATATGCTAATAAAATAAAAAGGCAATTTCAGATGTTATCAAATAACAAAGAATAGTATATTTGCTATATTTTTAATTAATTAATTTATTTTTATGTTGAAATGCTTTGAATAATGAAAACTTTGTAGACCTTTGCCAACTACTTAATGTGCTAGCTTTTTTATTCACAACTAACTACCACTTTTCTTTCTTACTCACAAGCCTCACAAAGCAGTGTTTGTGCGTTACTCATAACCCCTTTTTAATTTAATTTATTTATTTTTATGCTGAAATATTTTGAATAATGTAGACCTTTGTAAAACTTTGCCAACTACTCTGCTAACTTTTTTTATTCACAACCAACTACCACTTTTTTTCTAACTCACAAAGAGGGGTTTGTGGGTTACCCATAAACCCACAAAAGTGGGTTGGTAAGTTAAATAGTGCGGTATGTGGTTGGTGGAAGTCCACATTAGTAATACACCCCACAAAGAGGGTATCTAGGTTAAAACTACTTAGAATATCCTTATCATGTTTGAAAATAATAATTATGGAAGAATCCCTCTTGAAATTTGTGAATAAAAATAACAATATGGTCACAAGTAACAAGTACTTTGCTATAAAAGATTTAATGTCCTATATGTTAACATGTATATTATTGAATCTTTTTTTTAAATGTCTCTATCATTTTTGAAAATAATAATTATGAAAGGGCCTTTCTAGTGGTTCATGAACAAAAATTACAATAAAGTCACATGTAACAAGTACCTGGATGTAAGGTATTTAATGCTTTATATGTTTATGTGTATATCATGGAATCAAAAGTAACTTTAGATACCACCATATAAGAAAGAACTATAAAAAAAAGTATTAATTTTTGCCTTACCAAGGACTATAGCATTTGTTGTTTTTTTGCAATTTTAAATAAAGTTTGGGCAAATGCTGAATATTTGTATTTTCCCTAAATTCAAAAATAATTTTCTCATTTCTTGCAAATAATTTTTTATTGGTTTAGCCAGCTTTAATAGGACATAATTCCCCAATGGAGAGGCCTTTATTTTCAGTGATTGTCAGTGCCTCACAACTTATTTGAAAAAAAAAAAACTAATTTTACGAGTGTCCATTCCATTTGTGAGTGCTCTGACACTCACACTATTATTTTAATGCTCTAAACAATAATGCCAGAACTAACACAGTTGCATGTCCTTTACATAGATGGAAAAAGTGAAAATCTGAACAAATCTCTATTTAATATTATTAATACAGAAATTTCACTATATAAAAAAAACTTTCGCTTTCACTTTATAGAAAAAACTTCCTAAAAGCTCCGCACAACGAAATCTCTGCACAAAGTTCCTTTAGGTAAACGAAAGAGGCTGCACAACCAATTTAATTATTTTCAAAATTAGTTGGTCAAAACTTTCATGTTAATTACTTTATTCAAATTTTCCATCAAAGTGACCAACAACGTAGTTGTTGAATGCCATTGAGTTATTGTATTTGTTTTTTTTTAAATGGCTTTGGTCTCAAGTCTAGACTTTGCTATAATTTAACATGAAATTTTTAACTTCAATGTTTCCATTAATATAAATATTAATCTAGTATTGACATTTACTAGAATCAACGAATTTATCCAAAATCAAAATAACACACAAGTATTACAACTTCAACACCATTACAAACATATATCAAAAACTTTAATAACATATATCCAAAGCTTTAATTAGTTGAGTTATCTTAGAGTTGAAGTCAATGTTAGTTCCGTGAACAAGTTGAGTTGAAGTTGGCTTCATGAATAAGTAGAGTTGAATTCAACTTAATGAATAAGTATTGAAATACGCTGTTGCACCTCCTCATGATGGTTTACATGTTGGATTTTTTTCACTCCCTTTTCGGCCTTCACGACAGAGTTGTTTGTGTTAAGAAAGCTCTTAACTTTAGAGCTGGACTTATCTTTTTTTAAAGAATTTTAGTGATGATTGTAAGGAAAAGAATTTTCTTTTTGTGTTAGAAAGGCAGAAGAGGTAAAACACAATTTAACACACAAAACACTCACGAGTTGAGTTGCGGTTCTTCTATTGATCACACCAAAATTTGATTATTACAATGAATCCGGTGAGGGGTATTTATAGTTTTTGGTCTAGCTACTCACCCAAAATAACTCAACATGCACACACACTCTAAATCTGACTTTTCCCCAAATATGACTTATTTTGAACTCACTCGATTTGACTCGGTTAAACGACTCTCCTAAATTTAGTGGAAGTAATTACAATTTCTAATACTCCCCCTTAATTACGATCGTATGACTCAATATAACTCAAACATGACTTAATTTGACCCAACATCACTTAACATGAATTAACTATGCTTGCTAGGCTTACAATAGAAATTGACTCAATTATCACTCGAACATGTTTGCTGGTCTATATCTCAGCGAGGCTTACAGTGACTCAAAAATTTGATAATTTTTCATTTTCTTTTTCTCTACTTCGAGATTCTATATCCTCGAAATTGCTTCATTCTTAGTTGCACTTTCTTGTCATAGGCTCCATATTTCTTTACTTGTTGTCGCTGTAATTTTTCTTTGACTTTTCTTGAATTTGTGTTGAAACACAACATGATGTTGTCTTATACACCTTCCTATTCAGATATTATTCAACCATGGACCATTGCCACAACATTCTATCTTCAAAATTTCTTATTTCCTCTGCTTTTTGTGCTTCATATTCTTGACTTTCTTTCTGCCATATTTCTTGATAGAAGAATCTTATATCTTCTTGACTCCATTGTTGAAAAATGGTTTTAATGCATTTTTCCTTATGTTTAGAGACTTTCATATCATGCTCTTCAGTTTCATCATGAGGTACTACTATTTTTTTTCCTGTAATTTGCACACTCAAGATCATTATTCACCATTTCATTCAATTCTTTTATTCTAGCTACTTATTTAAGACTCACATCAATTTGTTCAAATTGGTTATGAATCATTTGATGGGACCAGCCCTCGTCCTTTATCCGGATACAAAGATTTGATTAAATGAAATTATTAATGAAATGATTTTTGTCGATTTCGATGGTGTTTAGATATTTTGCTATGGTTAATGTGTTGATACGGTTCAGGCTGTGAGGGAGACACCTGTCTCTACCTTGGGTTCTATCCTCCCACCATACGCTGCGCTTGAAACCCTAACTTCTCACTTGTTTTGTCATTTTGACTTTCATTCCATTTTGTGCTGAGGGGGATCTGCTCTCTGGTTTACACTTGGGGGATTCGTTTGTTTTCTCTATGGTGCTCTGCTTGGTTTCTTCGGCCATGGCATTGCTTAGTGGCGGAGCTCTGCTAGTATTTTGTCACTGTCAATGCCTTGTTGTTTTGTTTGCTGGTCTGCCTGAGGGTTCTAGTCTTGTCCCTTGGCATTCTGCACCTCTGCTCGGAAATTACTATGGCACGGTGAAGGGTTGCTTCCCCTTGAATGTATTTGGCAACACTATTATTGTATTTTGTGTGATTACTGGTTCGGTGGTTTCGTTGTTTACCTTGTCACTGGTCATTGTGCATCTGGGTTGCGGCCACGAGGTGACCCAGTGCTCTACCTCGGCGCGTGGCTAATTCAGGTATGCTTTCCTTCATTGATTCGGTGTTTGCTACGTTTTTCATGCCATTTCTGACAGTCACTGCTCCTTGTGACCAGGGTTCCTTGTCGATTCGTGGCCTGTTGAGGCCTCTCCTCCTGCAATTTGTCGACCCTTCCTCTGGTAAGTGACAAACCCTTACCCTGTTTTCTTCATTCGGTTGAGATTTTCTTTCTTCCTGCTATTAATTTTCTATGTGCGGTGGTTGCAGATGGACGACGAGTGAGCAATTGTGGCTTCGGCTCCTCTTGCGACTCGTTAGACCGGGTAAGGTCTTTCCATGTATCTCGTGCTTGACATCTGTTGATACCGCTGACTCTTGGTCTCAGGCTTCGGCCTTTCTGCCAGTCACTTAGTCCATATTTTGGTCTTGTAGAATATAGGTAGGTCGTTTGGTTTGTTTTTAATTTGGGGTTTTTTAAGTCAATGTATATTCAGGGTTTCGAACTCAGGTCTCTTTGTCTATTTGTAATATGAATTGGTCTTAATTTAGACTGTAAATGAATTTCAAGGACTTCTGTATTTTTCCTTCAAACAATATTTGCAATGAAAAAATGGGCGTGTTAATTCATGTGGTACCTGGTCATTGATGCTACCTTCGTGCTGGAAATCTGGTTATGATTATTATGAAACCCTCTGCATGTTTTCTTTGTTGTATGCTCGATGCTCTTAAGGAACTGTAGGTAGTTGTTGTGAGGTTTGTTGGCTCTTCGACAATTATTCTCTCCGTGTGACTTTAGCAACACTTCCACACTCTCGGTATCGGTGTCTCTGATTTTCTCAATGTCTGTTAAAAGATTTTAATCTTCCAATACTGGTTTCTATTTGGAAATGCACTCAATTCATCTTAGAACAGAAAAGGAATTTATCTAGTTGCAAATTGGATTCAGATGATTTCATAAGTTAATTGTATGTTTTCTATTACTCTTTTGCTATGATGGAAATCAATCTTTACAATGTCTCGTTCTTCTCCTTTTGTATGATTTGTTGAACAATTTTAAAACTGTCAACAGTTACATGTAGTTACCATGAGTAACTGTTAATTTTCTATTTGTCTAAATTCTGGAATTAATTAAAAAGAAAATAGAGTTTTTGTCTTCTTTTTTTTCTTTTCAAAAAAAAAAACATCTTAACATAAAAATGAAACAGAACTTGCTGTCGTGTCCCAACTGCTAATAACTAAGAAAATAAAATATAAAAAACTACTCAGGTATAGTGACCTGGAGGCAATTGCAATTCATAGGCATTTGCAGAAAACTTACACAGAATTTTACAAGGTCTAATTTTTTTGACTTTCAGCTTATTATACTTGCCCCTAGGAAATCGTTCCTTGTGCAGGTGCGCTAGGACCTGATCCCCAACATTAAATTGTACCTCACGTCATTTCAAATCAACTTTATGTTTGCACCTCTGACTACTATCCTGTAATTTCATCTTCACCTGCTCATGTAGGTCGTTAATTGCTCTTGCGAAGTCTTCCATGTCAGCACTTCTTTTCTCTAACCGTCCCAAATCCCACAGTTCATGCACTCCTTGGGGATGCATTCCATACACAATCTGAAAAGGACTACTTCCTGCGCTTCGGTTTGGTGAATCGTTGTAAGTGAATTCTACTTGAGCAAGTACACGATCCCACATACATGAATTTTCCTCCACTAGACTCCTCAGCAGGTTTCCTAAACTTCTGTTCACCATCTCCATTTGTCCATCCGTTTGTGGGTGATAAGTGGAGCTGAAGTTCAACTATGTGTCCAAATTCTTCCACAGGGTGCGCCAGAAATGTCCTGTGAATTTCACATCCCTGTCAGAGACAATGGACTTAGGTAAGTTGTGCAACCTGACAATCTCTGTGAAAAACAAGTGTGCTATGTGAGTGGCATCACTGGTTTTCCTGCAAGGAATAAAATGTGCCATTTTTTAGAATCGGTTCACTACCACCATCACAGAGTCATGACCGTGTTGTGTTCTTGGCAAACCCAAGACAGAGTCCAAGTTGACTGAGTCCCATGGTCTACTTGGAATAGGCAGTGGTGTGTAGAGTCTCGTATTTTGACTGTGTCCTTTTGCCAACTGACACACTTAACACCTGGTCACAAATCACTGCACATCCCTTCGCATCTTCGGCCAATAATAAAAGTGGCTAAGCTGATCTAAGGTCTTATCAATGCCGAAATGTCCAGTAAGACCTCCACTGTGTTTTTTGCGGATGATGTTCTCCCTCATTGAACAATCGGGAATACACATCTGTCCTCCCTTAAACAACAGCTTCTCCTGTAGGTTATAGTCGAACCATGGACTATTATTCCTCATCAAAGGGTTTTGGCAGGCTTCATAAGCCTCCTTAAAATCCACATCTGTCTGATACAAGTCTGTCAGGTGTTCAAAACCCAGCACTTGTATCGTGCTCTCCTGCAAGAGGAAACCCTCTTGCTCAATGCATTTGCTACCTTGTTGGCCTGTCCATTAATATGTTTCAACACAAACATGTAACTCTGCAAGTATTCAACCCACTTTGCATGCTTGTGGTTCAGCTTGTGCTGCTGCATAACGTACTATAATGCAAAATTATCAAAAAATAAAACAAACTCATTACCCAACAATAGTGTCTCCAATGCTTCAATTCTTGGATGACAACATAGAATTCCTTGTCATAAGATGAGTACTTTTGCCTGTTTTCATTCAAATTTTCACTGAAATAAGAAACAGGTTTGTCTTCTTGGTTGAGCACAGCCCTAATGGTTGTACCATTGGCATCACAACGAACTTGAAAAGTTTGTTGAAGTCAGGTAGCCTCAAAATTGGCCTCTCAATGATCTTCTTTTTCAATATGTGGAAGCTCTTTTCTGCAGCTTTAGTCCACTGAAAAGGTTGACTTGCCTTCTTGATTGTATCCAACATAGGTGCGCATATTCCACTAAAGTCCCTTATAAACTTACAATAAAAACTTGCCAACCCATAAAAACTTTGAATTTCGAACAGACTCTTAGGGGATGGCCAACTAAGTATAGTTGCAACTTTTTCTGGGTCCATTTTCAGCTCATTCTCTACAATCATGAAACCCAAATAGACCAACTCCTTCTAAAAGAAAGTGCATTTCTTTAGATTTATCGACAAGTTGTTTTGCCGCAATTTCTCCAGAACATATCGAACATGTCGAAAATGCTCCTCCCTAGTTTTGCTGAAAATCAGTATATAGTCAAGATACACAATCACAAATTTCCCAATGAACTCCTTCAACATTTCGTTCATCAGGCGCATAAAAGTACTAGGTGCGTTACTTAACCCAAATGGCATCACCAGCCATTCATACAACCCTTCATTAGTCTTGAAAGTTGTTTTCCATTCATCCCTTTCCTAGATTCTAATCTGGTGGTATCCACTCTTCAAATCTATCTTCGAAAAATATGTTGCCCCGCTCAAATAGTCCATCATATCATCCATTCGTGGCAATGGCAACCTGTACCTGATCGTAATCTTGTTTATTTCTCGTGAATCTGTGCACATCTGCCATTCGCCTCCTTTCTTGGGAGCAAGAGCTGTCGGAACTACACATGGGCTAAAGCTCTCTCAAATCAGTCCCTTATCTAGCAACTCATGTACCTGTTTTCTAATCTCCTCGTTGTCTTTGGGGCTCTTCCGGTAAGCAGCTTTATTCAGTAAACTAGCTCCAGGGATGAAATCTATGTGATGACTGATACTCTGCTTTGGTGGCAATTTATCTAGTAAATCATCCACCACAATGTTGGTTAATTCCTGCAACATTTCTTGGATTTCTACAGGTAAATCAGAAATTTCAGTGTGCAACAGTACTGTTCTTGGTCTCCTTACAACAACATATTTCACTTTGTCATCTTCAATTTGCTTTAAAAATTGTTTTCCACCCACCAATAGTACTTTTGTTCCAGTAGTTTCTGTTGTTTCCTCCTCCTTGATGGGCACTAGCGTATGCTTAATCCCATCCTTAACAAACTTGTAATAGTTTGTCTTCCCATCATGAACAACTTTCTGATCATACTGCCACGGTCTACCTAGTAGAATATGACACACATCCATGGGCATGATGTCACAAATAACTTTGTCCCTATATTTTCCAATATGGAATTCCACCTCACACTGCTTATCAACTAGCAGTTGGTGACTCTTCTGTAACCACGAAACCTTATAGCGAGTTGAATGCTTTAGTCATTTTAGACCCAATTTCTCCACCATCTCTGTTGCAACCAGATTATCAGTGCTTCCACTGTCTATAATCAGCTTGTAGCATTTTCCATGTGACTTGCACACAGTTCGGAATAATGCCTTCCTTTGGGTTTGTTCAGCTGTTTCTTTTGCTGGTTTCAGTAATACCTTATTCAAGACTAAGGCCTCTCCTGTCTCTGGTGCATTTTCTACCTCTTGAGGCGGTGCCTCTGCTTCTTTTGTCTGAGCAACATATGCTCCTCTTTGACCAGCCTGTTCTCCTTTAGGACACTCAAAGGATCTGTGCCCCCACTTGTGGCACTTGTAGCACTGGTAGGCAGCTCCTCTACCTCTGCCATTTCCCCTGCCTCTCTGGTATGGCCTTCCTCCCCTAGTGTTGCCTTCCTTTTCTGTTGTCCCTAACGTTTTGGAATTGCTGCCCTCTTTAATGTTGTTGATAGCTCTTCCTCTACCAAAGGATTGTCCTTTCCCTCTGTTAGTTCCTCGTCCCCTCCTGGCATTCTGCTTCCTTGTGATTTTTTCTTTTGCCTTTAAGGTACTCTGGTATGCTTCCTCTATGGTTTTTGGAGAAAGAATACTTATCTCGTCTAATATCTCCAACCTTAGGCCATTCACAAACTTTGCTGTCTTTTCTGGGGTGTCTTCAATGTAACCAGCTCTCAAATTCACCCGATAAAATTCTTCAATATATTCTTTCACCATCATTCCTCTCTGCTTCAAATTATGTACTTGTCGATGCAAAGCAATCTGGTAATCTTTGGGCAGAAACCTACCCTTCATCTTAATGACCATTCTGGTCCACTTTTTAATTGGGAACTTATTCAATATTCTCTTTTTTGCCTGGACACTATCCCACCATAAGGCTGTTTGTCCTTTCAGCTTGGAAGCAACAAATTTAACTCTCCTATCTTCGCTGACCTCCTCACACTCAAAATACTTGTCCAACTCACTAATCCAGTCTAACAACACTTCTGTGGACAAATTGCCATCATAGTTTGGAATTTCAGGTTTTGGCTCACTGCTAGTCGCCAAAACTGACCTTAATAATTTAATCTCAGGTCCTTCTTCATCTGATCCATCTGTTGTAACTACAATGTCTTCCTCACTGTCATCTCCTACTTCCAGATCCCTTCTCCTTCCTGCTTCTACTACTGCCAAACGGGCATTCAGGATCCTAATCTCTTCCCTCAATCCCTCATCTACTACTCTTCAAATAGCTCTACCATGGCCTCTTCTCCCAGCTTCCATTTTATAAGAAAGTCAGTCAACTGTTCCTGCTTTGGTACCAAAATTGATGGGACCAGCCCTTGTCCTTTGTCCGGATACAAACATTTGATTAAATGAAATTATTAATAAAATGATTTTTGTGGATGTCGATGGTGTTTGGATATTTTACTGTGGTTAATGTGTTGGTATGGTTCAGGCTATGAGGGAGACACCTTTCTCTACCTCGGGTTCCGTCCACCCGCCTTACGCTGTGCTTGAAACCCTAACTTCTCACTTGTTCTATCATTTTGACTTTCATTCCATTTTGCGTTGAGGGGGGTCTACTCTCTGGTTTACACTTGCGGGATTCATTGGTTTTCTAGTATTTTTTCACTGTCAATGGCTTGTTGTTTTGTTCGCTGGTTTGTCTGAGCGTTCTAGGCTTTTCTCTTTGCATTCTGCACCTCTGATAAAAAATTACTATGGCACGGTGAAGGGTTGCTTCCCCTTAAATGTATCTAGCAACATTGTTATTGTATTTTGTGTGATTACTGGTTCTGTGGTTTCATTGTTTAACTTGTCACCGGTCACTGTGCATCCAGGTTGCGGCCACAAGGCGACCCAGTACTCGACCTCAACGCGTGGCTAACTCAGGTATAGTTTCCTTTGTTGATTCAGTGTCTACTATGCTTTTCCTATCGGTTCTGGTAGTCAGTGCTCCTTGTGAGCAGGGTTCCTTGTCGGTTCGCGGCCTGTTGAGGCCTCTCCTCCTGCAATTTGTCAACCCTTCCTCTGGTAAGTGACAAACCCTTAACTTGTTTTCTTCATTCGGTTGAGATTTTCTTTCTTCCTGCTATTAATTTTCTGTGTGCGGTGGTTGCAAATGGATGGCGAGCGAGCAACTATGGCTTTAGCTCTTCTTGTGACTCGTTAGACCGAGTGGGTCTTTCCATGTATCTCGTGCTTGACATCTGTTGATACTGCTGAGTCTTGATCTCAGGCTTCGACCTCTCTGTCAGTCACTTAGTCCATATTTTGGTCTTGTAGAATATAGGTAGGTCATTTGGTTTGTTTTTAATTTGGGTTTTTTTTAAGTCAATGTATATTCAGGGTTTTGAACCCAGGTCTCTCTGTTTATTCGTAATACAAACTGGTCTTAATTTAGATTGTAAATGAATTTCAAGGACTTCTGTAATTTTTACTTCAAACAATATTTGCAATGAAAAGAATGGGCGTGTTAATTCATGTGATACCTGGTCATTGATGATGCCTTCATGCTGGAAATCTGGTTATGCTTATTATGAAACCCTCTACTTGTTTTCTTTGCTGTACACTCGATGCTCTTAAGGAACTGTAGGTAGTTGTTGTGAGGTTTGTTGGCTCTTCGACGATTATTCTCTCTGTGTGACTATAGCAACACTTCCATACTCTCGGTCTCACTGTCTCCGATATTCTTGATGTCTGTTAAAAGATTTTAATCTTCCAATACTGGTTTCTGTTTGGAAATGCACTCAATTCATCTTAGAACAGAAAAGGAATTTATCTAGTTGCAAATTGGATTCAGATGATTTCGAAAGTTACTTGTATGTTTTCTATTACTATTTTTCTATGATGGAAATCAATCTTTACAATGTCTCATTCTTCTCCTTTTGTATGATTTGTTGAACAATTTTAAAACTGTCAATAGTTACATGTAGTTACCATGAGTAACTGTAAATTTCCTATTTGTCTAAATTCTGAAATTAATTAAAAAGAAAATAGAGTTTTTGTCTTCTTTTTTTTCTTTTCAAAAAAAAAAACATCTTAACATAAACTATGTTAAAAACATATTTATTATGCTCTTCAGTGAGAGTTTCCTTTTCTACCTCTTCCTTCTATGCCTTGTTTTCCACTGCATGAAGGTTGTCTTCCACTATTATTCTGTTAGTAGATATTCTCATAAAAAAAATCTTAAATCACTTTATCATCTTCTTGATCATCAGTTGTTGCTAGATCATGTACTGCTTTATGAGAAATTCCAACTGCTTCATATCTGGCTGCTGCAGTGGTAGATTCAACCTTCATTTCTTCATCAAACATGGCGCTTACCATGTTTCTGCAATCAATCCCTGTTTCAAAAAATAAACCACACATAACATAAACATAATGTTCATCCACACTATGGTGGGATATCCGAGCATGCATGTGCTCATTGTCAATTTCAACTTCACCAAATCCATCAACTGCAGTTGGATTCACCAATGCACATCTCATTTTGCAGTCATCATCCACATGTTCTTTGTTACAGTGGGATTCACCATCATCTACACAGTCCATGTTACAGTGGAGTCATTCAACATTTATATGCTCTTTCTTTGCTTCACACGTAGAGGCTTCAACTTCTCTCTTTGTAATCTTTGTTGCATCTTCTTCATCCATATGCATGCTTGCATAATGGGTTTCAATTTTATAGCTTTCACGACCATCATTCACTTTTGAGTGGAATTCTCCAAGCTATGTTGTCCTCTTAGAGTCTTTCTTATATACTCTCAGGTCTGCGGTTGAATCAACAAATTGTGACACATCTTGTTGCTCCATATTACTCCCCCTTGCACCAAATTATACTTCCAAGATCTTCCACGCTTCCTTGGAAGATATAGCTTTTGCTACCTTGCACAAAATCATTTCATCCATTGCTTACTGAATGAAACTCAAAGCTAGAGCATCATTAAACATAGGAGGTGGTATTAGATCTATGCTACACTAATAAACCTCGATTTCTTCTTTGTCTTCTGCTAGGCTTCTCAGTTCCTCGGCTCTGGATGAACCTTTCTAAACACGACAACAATCTTTGTCTCTTCTTTTCAATTGATTTTCTTAGTCTTCTTCAGTCACGCTTTGCGACCCATGACTGCTACCTTTCCTCTGTCTTCTCACTTCTTTCCTGATTGAATGGGATATCTTCCATATTGCCCCCAAAAAATATACGATTTTTAATATGATCCCTCATAAAGCACAATTTTCACCCAAAAAGCTATCATGTTGACAAAACAAACAACTTTTTTTGTATACTAAAAGACTTTGCAAAGCCGTAAATTCTCTTTCCAATAAAAAAAACTTCTAACAATTTTTTTTTTTTAAACCTTTGGTTTTTATAAATATCAAAAACTTTTAAAAAAAATAAACCTTTTCAAAGCTTTATAACAAAACCCTTTTAAAACCTTTAATATCATTTTTCTAATAAAAAAATCTTTAATAATAACCCAAACCTTTTCTTTAAATCTCTTTTTAAGTTTCAAGTAACTTCATAAAATCTCCTTTCCAATAAATATTTTCAAACCTTTAAACTTTCCCTCGTTGACTCTAGCGTACCTTAAGAGCCTTGAACCTGTAATCTTTGTCTTTTTTAAAAATCGCGTTAGTGGATGCAAACTGGTGTTTGTGGGCGACTATTCATTGGAGCAATTGCCTTTTCACTATGACCCCGACACTCCAAACAATCGGCAGGTAGGGTTGTGTCCCTATTCCTCTCTTTCCGACTGCTTGATAAACTTGAAGGGAACAACAGTGGAACAACAGTTGCCCAGCTGTCAACTCCGGCACTGAAAACCAGGGTTGTGGCAACTCTTAGTTGACGTTGCTCACAACTCCTTCAACGAATAATAAACAACTAATTTTCTCTGGAGTTGTCTATAATGCGACTTTTTGGAGATTCCAGTGATGGAATCCGGCGGAAGAAATGAGGTTAAATCTTGATTTTTAGCAGTTAAAATGGTTTTTTAACTGCATATTTGGATTCAGCGCCCTGAAAAACCCCTGGGAGCCATCGATTGTGCAGAAAATAGCTATCAAACTTGGGATTCCAATGAATTGCTGCCGGATTTTGACCGGAAAAATCCGCCAGAAAAGCTTTCAAAAAGTCGCGTTATAGACTACTGCATTTTCTCTGTGTACTGCGGCTGTTGCAACTCTCTCATACACACAGGCTTTTGAAACTTGGGATATTTTAGACTCTGTCAGATACTCATTTATTGGAAAGTTGAGGAGGTAAAATATAATTTAACACAAAAGAAATATACTAGTTGTGATTTTTCTGTTGATCACATAAAAAATTGATTATAATAATGAACTAGGGGAAAGGCATTTATACTTTTTGGACTAGGGATTACCTTCAAATAACTCAACATGCACACTCTAAATTTGATTTTTCGACAAATATGACTTAACTCGAACTCAATGGACTTGACTCAATTAAGTGACTCTTCATAAATTTAGCCAACTCTAACATAGACAAATACCTCCCTATGACAGGAGTATGACAGGAGTCTGAAACCATGGTGAAGGTTGCACCCAGAAGTCTGAAACCATGATGAAGGCACCCAGAGGCACATTATTCATTATAAACCTGAAGTCCTCATCTTCAAGCATCCACAGGAAAATTCAGTACTGATACTGATGAATAAACTAAGTCATAAACAGGGCAAGAATGATTAATAGAAACTTTGATTTACATAAGATAAAAACACTAGATTAGGAGTAGGTCTATAGTCCCTGTAAGAATATTGAAATCGCATGGGATCATACACTTGTCATGGCCACTATAGTGAAAGAAGAGCGCGTCTCCTGATTTGGCACGATGAACCATAGTTAAGAGAGTCCCACGAATGTTTTTGCTTACGGGATTTATATACGATTCATCGGTGTTGATAAAAAGATTGATGTTGCATTTGCTAAAGCCAAAGCAAGTTCCATTCTCGTAATGTCATTTACACATCCATGAAGTTCATGTTTTGTGTTGGTATAATTGAATCCCACTAGCACAACGTATTTTCGTTTGGCCATCATCAAAATCCTGAAGTTGGTGGAGTAATCTCCACACATTGAACTTTTATGGGTGAATGTCTATCAGTATCTCCACACATTGAACTTTGTGCGGAGGCCTTTTGCACAAAGATCTCTGCATAATGAAATAAAAAATGAAATGATATCATTATTAAAGGGAGTAGAGAGCTATTTTCCTATCTAATTAAAACTTACTATGATTTCAATTGCATACTTCTGATCTCTAGTTTTCGTGATTGTCGTGAAAATTAAAACCAATTTATGTGGATGGTTCGTTTCGTCCTTACCAAATGGTTCATATGTTTCCTAAATACGAGCAATTATGAATAATAGCTTCAATGAATGTGGAAAATGTTCCTTTGTTGTTCATTATTTTCATATTTGAATTTCCTTGTGCCTGAGGCATAGCTCAATCCACACATTTAACACATGCTTCTTGAAATTCGAATATTTACTGACGGCTTATCATTGGGCTTCACGCGAACAGTCTTTTTTCAAGAAGAAAAAACACGTTATCATCCATTAATGAAACAGGAGATGGTTACTGAGCATAGTTTAGAAACCCCAATTCAGCAATTTAGAGATAGTGAGACCTTTAACCCCAATTCAGAGAGAGTGAGACCTTTAAGTATCTAAAACTTTGCCAAACTTCTGCAAGCAGTTCACCATTTTGGCTACTTTTCTCATCATTTATTTTTCTTTCATAGTATTTTTCGACAGGAATCACAGTCACTACCCAATTCAAAAACTTAAAATATGTAGGAATTTACAAGGTAAGTTTCTCAGACAAGACACCAAAGGACACCGCTCACAAACAGATCACAGATCAATACCCCAGTATTTTTGACGTGGTTAAAACCCTCAAAGAGAGAAACAATGCACGACCTAAGCCAACACGGTCACTTCAGGCAATTTATTAATAAAAGAATGAAAATTTACATAAGCTTCTCTCATGAACAATTACCCTACAAATGACCCTCCATGCTCTTTAAATAGAGATCATGGACCAATCGTGTGTTAAGCCACGGATCAAGTGGTGGTAATACTGAGGAGATAATGAACCGTTGGATCACTACATATTGTGACCATCGGATTGTAAGTTACAATAGTACATAGTAAAGAAACACAATTTACCTAACTCTACACTAGACCAAGTTATACTTAACTATTTCCTATTTGTCAGAATATCCTAACATTCCCCCTTAAGAACAACTTGGGATAGGATTGAAGGATGTACAAATATGACACAATAGGAGAAGGAAGGAGGCATTAGAGCCTATCCCTTCTTAGTGACAACTTCTTGAACTCCAACAATATATCGAAGTTTAGTAAACTTCACCTCCGTGAGAGCCTTTGTAAAGATGTCTGCAACTTGATCATCTGTTGAACAATATTGCACTTCAAGAACATGGTAATGAATGAGCTTTCTGATGAAGTGCATGTGCAAATCAATGTGTTTGTTGCACTGATGTTGGACTGGATCTTTGCATAGTTGAATGACACTTTTATTATCACACCAAAGTGTAGTCGGATGCTGCTGCTGAAAGCCAAACTCTGATAGGATCTGATGAAGCCACAGGGCTTCCTTACTAGCTTTTATGGCACCACGATACTCTGCTTCTACTGAAGAAAGAGAAATGACACTTTGTTTCTTGCAAGCCCATGTAATAGGACCTAAACCAAGAGTGAATACATACCCTGCAGTAGACTTTTGATCATCAAGGTCACCAACCCAATCAGAATCAGTGAAACTAACCAATAGAGGAGATGCTTTGGCACTGTAATGAATCCCAAACTGAATTGTACCTCTAACATAATGAAGTATTCTTTTAGCTGCTTTCCAATGACTTTCATGTGGGTTTTGCATAAACTGAGCAATAAGGCCAACATCAAAGGAAAGGTCAGGATGAGTATGGGTCAGATACAAAAGTTTTCCTACAAGTTGACTGTATAAGGTAGCATCAACTTCAGGTGAAGTAGAAGTGACTGAAATTTTGGCTCCAGACTGAAAGGGAGAAGGGGTTGGCTTACAGTCTTCCATGCAAAAATGGCGTAGAAGATCACAAGCATACTTGGACTGGGAAAGGGAAATACCTTCCTTAGATTGCAAGACTTGAAGACCAAGAAAATAATGCAAATGTCCTAAGTCTGTCATTTCAAACTTCTTTTTAAGGTTGGACTTCACATGATTTATAAGGTTGTGATCACTATCAGTAAGGATAAGATCATCAACATAAAGAACAATAATGATAAGGGACTTGCCTACTTTCTTGGTGTAGACAGTATTGTCAGAATGACACCTAGAAAATCCAATATCTAAAAGAAAGCTATCCATTTTGGCATTCCAAGCTCAAGGGGCTTGCTTGAGACCATAAAGGGATTTCTTAAGCCGACATACAAGGGTGGAGTCTGTTTGTATAAAGCCAGTGGGTTGTTCCATATAGATTTATTCACGCAAGTCCCCATGCAAGAAGACAAATTTAACATCCATATGATGGACTTCCCATTTGAAAGAGGAAACAAGGGAAAGAATAAGGCAGATAGAGTTCATTTTGGAAACAGGGGAGAAGTTTCAGTATAGTCTGTTAGAGTCGGTCTGGTCAGTCCTCCGTCAGAGATCAAAACTCTTTCTGCATTTCATTTTTAGGAGTCGCGCTCCATTCACTCATCTGCATTCCGCTAGGGGCATGCCATAATTTGACGGAAAAGGTCTTGTTAGTCAGTTCCCCTCATGTCGGGCACTTGCTGGCTTAGGTCTATTGTCAGTGTTCACTAAGGTCCATGACAGTCAATGTTCGATTCTTTTAATGGACGAAAGTCATTTTCAGTCATTAGGTCTAGGGATCAGATAAATTGGTCTTCAAACATGTCCAATAAAGCCATGCAGGCTAGAGGGAGTCCCTTACAAAGTTATGATTCAGAGATTTTCATCGTCATGTTGAAAAATTACGACTGTTCTTCAAAACTCTGTTTTGAAGAAAAGTCAAACAGTCTGTCATGTGTGATAATTTTCAAAAAAGTCTCCAATTGATTTCTTCAGGTGCAGTCATGGTTTCCGTGGCCAAATGCCCTGTCATGCAACCCCTGCAAAGAGTGCCGAAAATTTCATCATTTGAGCTAAAATTTCAAAGGGAAAAGTGAAATTCAGTGTTGCTTTAAGTCAGTGAAAAAAGCCAAAATGAAACATTAGCAAAGTGGGTTTTTGGAGAAGCAAAAGTTTAACCCATGACTTCAAAGTCTTTAAATAGAGGTTTCCACAAGAAAACTAGGTCATTATGCAAATCAAGGTCATAGAGAAACATTGCAAAGTCATTGGGAGAGCAAAGTGCATGTTTAGAGTGAGTGGGAGTCATTTTCCAGAGTGTGGCACACACACAGAGGGGCGCGACACACATACAAAGCGCAGAGCACACATAGCCACCCCACAGTGCAAATTTTACAAGGGCACGACGGTTATAAAGGGCGCGGTGCACACCCACAAAGGCTCGAAATCATGCCAAATTGCCCGTGAAACCCCTCAAATCGACAAGTAGGCTCTATATCATGGCTTGCTCATCAAATTTTATGAATGTTATGGTGGTTCATGGCTATGTATAATTGCAACAAAACTCATAAAACCAACCACTAGAAAACACCAAAAGCCATTGTTGCTAGGGTTGCATAATTGTGGTGTTGATCCAAGGCTCCGTTTTCACCCCTCATTTTTCCCTTTCCTACCATTTTTCCCTATCCCCCTATCTCATTTTTCCCTATTACCCCTACCCTAAAATATTACAAAACCCCATTCCTTATCCCCTCCTCTTATTTGTCAACATAACACCCCAAAACCCTACCTTATCAAATCCCCTAACCCCCCTACATATCCCTAAACAAAACTTCTCCCCATAACCCCTATTCCCATCATATTATTCCCCTCCTAATACTCTTTATTTTCATTGTTTCCCTTGGTGGCAGATATCATAAAAACACCTAGTTTCACACCATCATCAAAGGGCAGCCCAAGTACAGTACACACAGCAGTCATGGCATCTAAGCATTCATCAGAGTATGAGATGGAGACACAAAGTGATTCATCCTTAGAAGAACAGGCTCCCAGGAGACATCACAAGAGTGGCAAACATGTTAGGGATGAGACAACTACCCTCACTGAATTGCAGGCCTGCCCTCTTGCTATGTCATGCTTCCAACATCTATCATGTTTTCAATTTTTTCAAAGGGTGGCTAATGTTAGAGTTCATCATGAGTTGGCCCATTTTTTTGTGCTTCACCTACATGGAGGTCACTCTATCTTGGCCAGGGTCACCTTCACATTGACACTCGAAACTATCTCAGTGGCAACCGACATACCAAATGTTGGAGAACAGTGACACAAGAAACATAAGGTGGATAGGCAACATTATGAGCCTTACATTAAGGCAAGATTCTTGAGGCAACTCACAAGAGTCTTTCCATTCAGATATTTGAGAGATGAATATGCTCCGCTCATGAAATTGATCATGAAGTACTTCAGCTGTGAGGGGAGGTTCTCTCGTCTATATGCCTACCACATCATGTTACTCATGCACTTTACCAGGGTACATATGATGAACCTCCCATTTTTCATTTGCAAGAACATAGAGAGGATGAAATCCTTCATGCAGCATAAGACCCCTCAGCAGCAACTTAACAATGTGTATCACTTTTCTCTTATCTAGATTTTGGTAGATCATCAGTTGGGATTGCAGGGCATTGCTTGGGAGGAATTCATCTCTCGTGACCTCTTCAGCGCTTCACAGGTATTATCAGAGGCGGAGCATGATATAGGTGGTCCTTCTCATCAGTATGAGCACCATGAGACCAATACTATGCCAGTATTCATCACATATCAGAGAGGCAGTAGGCATTTGTTTGCAGCAGCAAAGCGAGTGTTATCTCCACCCGAGGTGGAAGGGGCCTTGCTTCCTACATCGACAACACAGGTATAGGACAAGGGCAAGAGGCCCATGCATGACAAGGGGCCATCAGGTGAGCAAGAGACCGACTTCATCCTCATTCATGATGATGATGCAAATGAGGAGAGTGCCAAACTCAGGAGGACCATCCAGGAGCAGAATACGGAGATCCAAGACTTGTCACTCAATTTGGAGAGGGCCAAATGGATTATCATGTATTTGGAGCAGAGGAACAAACATCTTGAGGACCAGCATGAGATCATGGAGCTGCAAAGCATCAACGAGAATCGCCAAGCTACCCAACATAGGAGGATTGAGCTCACTCCATTGGAGCAAGAGAGTAACAATGACCGTGAGTCTTGTCTCGAGCGGATCAACATCCACCTTGAGAGACTGCTGGAGAAGGCTGACAGGGACAAAACCATACTGAGGTAGATGGTTTATCATTACAGGGCACGGAAAATGAGTTGAAAGGCTCGGATAAGGAGTTTGAAGGCAAAATTGAGCAGAGCGACAAAGAGGCAAAAGAGGCAAAAAGAGCAAGATCAGCTTCGAATCTTGGCTGAAGCCTCTGTGGCCCAGCATAGCACCTCATAGAGAACCTCCATCCCAAATTTGAAGAAATTTGGGCCAATTTGGGTCACATGGAAAATTTTTGGTCACAACACAGGTTTTTTCTCCCTGTGCGTCGCGCCACTGGCACAACGCTTAAGATTGGGAGCTCCAAATTACAAATGGTTTGCATTTTTGGATTCAGCATGCAAAATCACAACTACTGGTGCATGGACAAGAAATTTGGGCATGATTTGAGTCTTCAGGAGGTCAAAAACGCTCAAAAAATGACCTCTCTGCCCCTAATTTGACACACAGGAAGTAGTCTTGGGAGAATGAAGATTTGGAGGGGAAAATGAGCACCAAATTCAGAAATTCCACTTGGGTTGGGAAGTAGATAGGCCAAGATTTCCAACAAGCACACTTGGGCACAATTTGGACTCCTGAAGTTACCTCAAAACATCCTCCAAAGTGGCGCGGTGCATATAGAATTGGGCGCGGCGCATATAGAGAAAAAGGCCAAATTCACCTCTGTTTTGCGAAATTTCGATTTGGGACTTTCTCCAAGTGGGACCGCTCATCTACACTTCACTTTTTTCGGAAAATAAGGCAAATTTTAAAGAGTTTGGCTTATATCCAAGTGGCAAAGGAAGACAAATGGTCACCCAAGCCATTTGTCATCTTTGTAACGCTGCACCTGTAGCTAATGGTTGGCTTTCCATCTCCATTTTGTAATGATTTGAGAAATTCCCCAACTCTTGGTCATTCTATCTCCTCATAGCATGGTCTATTTACTGTATGCAAACTATTTGCAAAGGGTTGGTTGGCTTGTAATTTCTGGGAGGTTGTGGGAAAGAAACTCTGTTTCTTCATTGTATATTTTGACAGAGGATTAATGAAAGACAGTGGTTCTGTTTCATAAGATCCATGTGGTTGTGAGTGTAGCAAATGTGTTTTTCCTTATGTTTCATATGTATTTCGTTATGTTTCATAGTTCATTCATATTCATTTCTAGTGAAATTTTTTGAGTAAGATAAGGTAGAATTCATTTTTATTGCTCTGCCTGTGGGAAAGTTTCACGCTATGTGTTTTTCTTCTGTTGAAAAGGATTCATGTACTTATGCCCTTTTCACCCTACTAAGAAATCTCTCCATTCCGCATTATTTCAAACTAAATTGCTAGACTTTTCACCTGTCTTGCCTCATGAAGTAATCTGTGCCTTTGTATTAAATTCTCTTCTCATTGCTGTCCGTTGGTCCCATACCATCCCAGAAACTTAGTCGTTCATAAAAATTGCTTCTTGTATCCATATTTACCTACTAGCCTAAGATCAATATTTCACTATAAGTCATCTCAGACCATTTCGTTTAATTATTCGCTGAGTGTGACTCCGAGAGAGCCCTCTCTTGTTCTGGTAGGGCTAGCTACCAGACTGATCGTGGTTTGTGGTTACCCTGAACTTTGCCTTCCTTCAGCCTAAGGTAGATTTAGGTGCTAACAAAGTGTTTATGGAGTAGTCTTCTGCCGTGCTATACCACACTTCTTACAAAATTCTTCAAATTCCTTACTGCAAAACTCTCCACCATTATCTGTCCTCAACACCTTTATCTTCTTCTTTGTCTGGTTTTCCACCAGAGCCTTGAATTCTTTAACCTATCAAAGAACTTAAATTTCTTCTTAAGAATATATCCATCTATTCCTTTAGAAGTCATCTATAAATTGATACATAGTACACAGGACTTACTCAGTGATAGAAACCTTTCACAAGTCCAAACACATTCACTGATACACAAAGCTCTAATATCTGTTTTTGCCCTTTTACTTCCAGCAGGGGAAACTCACCCGTTCTGCTTGCCCATATACACAATTTTCACAAAAATCAAAATCCAAAGAGCTATTACTCATACCTTCTACCATACCTTTACCATGAAGTATTCGAAGGCCCTTTTCTCCAATATGTCCAAGCCTTTGATGCTACAGCATGGACCTCTCTCTAGAGACGACTAGATTTTATGCTCCACTTTCAGGAACCACAAAACCGTTGCACCCATCAACAATAGTGCTACCTTGCAGCTTGTACAGAGTTCCAGTCTGAAATCCCCGCATCAATACCAGTGCTCCCCGAACCATCTTGCAGGTATCCTTCTCGAACACTATTTTTACACCTGCATCATCCAGCCTACTTACAAAAATTAGATTTCTAGCCAATGCAGGAATATGTAGAACACCCGGAAGTGTTCTAACCCTTCCACCTTGAAACTTCAACTTCACTTTTCCGCGACCAATGATTCTAGCCTTCCTGTCATCCCCCAAGAAGACATCACCACCATCATATTTCTCATACTCGCAGAACCACTCTCTATGGGGAGTGAAGTGAAAGGATGCACTTGAGTGAATCAACCATGCCTCATGATCTACATGTGTACTTGAAGAAGCCAATTACACATCCCCACCTTCATCTGAGGTGGTTTTTGCCTTTGTAGAAGGAGCATCATTAGATCCATTTCCTTTATCAGGAGCTTTAGATTTACAGTCTCTTTTGAAGTGCCCTTCCTTTCCACATTTCCAGCACACCACCTTTATAGGTTTTCCTGGAGATTTAGATCTCCCACTCAATGACTTATTTTTGTTTCTGTTCTGGGATTGTCCTCGTACAGACAAGGCATCACCATTCTGGCTCTCCATATTTTTCAGTCTCATCTTCTCCGTCAACAAGGATGAGACTATTTCATCAAAATGTAAGGCAATTGCATTGCTACCTATTGCAATAACCTGACTATCCCACGAACCTGGTAGAGAACACAACAAACTGATGCACTTGTCTTCATCTGAAATTTTAGTATCAACAGATGCTAACTGACTTACCACAGTATTAAACACATTCAGATGCTCTGTCACCGAGTCTCCATCTTTCATCCTCAGGTTATACAACTTTTTCCGCAGGAACAATTTATTCACTAGAGACTTAGATTGGTACAAAGTCCCTAACGTGTCCCATAAAGCCTTCGCCGTACCTTCCCCTCATACATTCAACAATACTGAATCTGAGACACACAATCTTATTGTGCTCTTTGCCATCCGATCCAACTTCTTCCATTCTTCATCGGTCACTCCCGTTGGTTTAGTACCCAGATCTATTGCGATCCACTGATCTTTATCCACCAACAGATCCTCCATCTTGAGTTTCCACAACTCAAAACTCTGACCATTGAACTTCTCAATCTCTATCTTTCCGCTGCTCGCCATCTTCTTTCACCACCAGGATCGATCTCGTAGATCTCCCACTGAACAGGGCCTACCACAGGCCCGAGAGAAATCCCTCAGCAACAAAGTCATCCCCTTGAAGCCAAAACAGCTCCGATACCAAATGTAGGTTTTAACCCTGTAAAGAAATTACCTGCATACGAATTCTAAAACAAAGAAAATAAACAATGCGAGAGCATAACACATAAAACACATATGCACAGAAATTTTCCCCTGGATCCCAAAACTGGGACTACCAGCTTGATTTTTCATTATGTTCCTTTCAATGTTACAATACATATTTATACATGCCGAAGCATCCAATACCATGGACCGAAAACCATCGCGTCCAAAACCATGGACCGAAAACCATCGCGTCCAAAAAACATTTGCGAAAATCATGCACAAAACCATAGGTGGGTCCGCCCAACCTAACATAGGGTCCAAATCCAAAATTTTCCGGGGCGCTGCCCCGGACCCCATAAAGTGGGGTTACGGGTACCCCTCAAACCCCCTGTTAACTATGTGGAAAGAATATAACACAACCCAACAGAAATAAGGAATTGCTGAGAGGGGGGGCTGAACCAGTAATTAAGAGACTCCTTTATTTTTATTATTATAATTTTAGTCCCTTCTTATATTCTTTTAAATTGTGAGAGAATTCATGCACAAATATAGTTAGCCAACAATATTTCAGACACACATGTTCAAACAACAATTACATGAAAAACACACATTTGACATAGTGTTTTCCATGTGGAAACCCAGAGGGAAAAAACCACCAATTTGTTGTTTGTCTATCATGTAAATTAAGCACACACTTAATTACATATGTTTGTTTGTGAGAACCCACTCATAGGGGGCACTAACCTCCTTTGGTTAGAAAGCACCAACTTTCCTAGAGGCGCAAACCTCTTTAGTATGCAGGAACCAACCTACCCTTGCCATTGATCTACTATTTCATACAATTTTCAAACTAAAAATATTCCTACCCTTGCCATTGATCTACTATTTCATACAATTTTCAAACTAAAAATAGAGGCATACAATAATACAATTAAAATACCAATAATGGCTACTTGCAGATTCAAGTTCTACACTCTACCTTCTATTCTCACTTGTAGTAGATCTCCTCTTGTTTCTCACAGCAACACATCCTCCGCGATCTGCCTTCACTGTCAAGGGATATTTACTAGCTACTCCTCAACAATACCCTCACAACCCTCAATACATCCCTCATGGTTCTTTTGTCATTGTATTACATAATGTCTTATCAAGTACTTCATCCTCTCTTCTTCGTTGCCCACTCACACAGATCTGCACACACACACACATATGCTCACATCCCCATCTTTTCCATTCTTCGTGATCGTTTTTTTCCACTAAGGCGCACTACACATGGGAGTCTCTCTACAATATCCTATAGCTTCCAATATGTACTTAGGAATGACTTCACTTCCTCCTCTTGTGTCCCCTTATATATTCTTGTCGCAGCACCCAAAACAGAGATGGTGCTCTTAGTTTTTCGTAGTCTGCCTACATAGAGCTCATGTACTGAGAAATAAATTCTAAGATGACCTGCACACTCCTCCAAGAGTCCCATGTTTATTTATCATTTTAGAAGTCTTGAAATTCCACGGGGGTGATCATTCTGTTGTTATTTACCATAACCATTCGTGCACAGAAAGAATTCGGTTGCTTCCTTCAAGTACTCAAATTCATTTCTGCAGCCAATGTTGTCCTCTGTTTCCTGTTACATAGGCTTGCACAGGATTAGTCTTTTTTTCTACTACCAACTCCTTTGTGACTTCATTCAATATTGCAACTATCATCCCATACATTCTTTAAATCTATGTACTTCCTTATCAAAGTGATTCCATATCATAGTAATCATAGTGGTGCAGTGTTCCGATATTACAATCCTTTGATTGTTGAGCTCCTTTTGCTTATCCATCGCAGTGCTTTTCATCATAAGACTACTAGTTGTGACCTATCGCTTAGCTTTAAGGTGCTATGACTTCACACTCTTGTTGGGGACTATTCTCCCTTTGTTAATTGCTCTGTGCCCTTAGTTCATTGAGCTCTTGTCACCATGTGACAACCCCATATCGGAAGCCCACTATATCGGAACTTTTAAAACCTTCAACTGCATTATAATTACGATATCTCAATCATATTATTTCCGAGCTCTGATATCATTTCATCTCCTCCACGTGGTGAATTCTTAGATGTGACATGTGTCACATAGTTCTAGCCCACTAGACTACCCAATATGGTTAAAAATCATTGTCGTGTGTCCTGCTACATTGTCACGTCATGCTGACATTAGCTGCCACGGTAGCTTATCAGAGCCAATCATATGTTGCCATGTGTCCTTATCAGGGCCACTCAAATGTTGCCATGTGGTTAGCTAGAGGAGAGGGGAGAGGACCCATCAACCTTGGTTTTGCACTAAAATCATTTCTTATTCTTCTTTTGATATTTCTCGGCGCTCTTAAAGGCTTATCAACACTAACCTATATTTTATGTGCTGCACTTACTTAAAGAAGTTCTAATTCTCCGATCTACGGGGTTCCAATTTCTTCTAACCTCCGATGCAGTCGATGTGTTGATCTCTGATCACCGATATGTCGATGTGCCAATCTATTGATCACCGATATGCCAATATTACGATCTTCCGATCGTTGATATGTCGATATGTTGGTCGTTCCTAAGGCTTCAAATTCCTCAAATTTAGCAAGCCATAACTTTTGATCCCAGAGTTCATTTTTGGACTTTTCATATCATTGGAAAGCTTGTTCACAGCACTTTCCAATGGGGAGGGTCCGATGTAGGCTTTGATTCCTTCTGCTACCTATAAATGGTAACAAAATCTCCACCACTATTTTCTCCTTGACACTTCGTCTTGTGTCTAGAACCCTAAACTTCCAATCACAATAGTCATCATTTTATGGCTTCTCCAGTATGCCTTATACTATGATGTTTCTCTACATGAAGCCTATAGTGACCATGGGATTTGATCCTGATCAACACGATAGTCATCATTTTATGGATTTTTTAATAAGCTTGGTAATGTGAAGATTCTCTACAAACCACTGTAGCAACCATGGGATTTGTCCCAAAACACCCAATCATGATGTTGACTCTTATTTAACATCAATGCCAACACTTACATAGCCACCCATACACCATCCAATGTCTAGCAATCTCCCTCCTTAGCATTGATGGAAACACCATAAGCTCCCCCTCAAGCTAAGCATGGTCTACTCTGATGCCAATCTTATCCCCCTTTGACATCAGTGGCACAGGAAACTTCTCGAGCACTCCCCCTAAACCATAGCAGTCTACTCCCCGATGAGTTCCACATGCTGAGTAGCTACGATCACCTTCCAAAATGAAGTCATTTGGAGGGAGGAGTCACGAATCTTATCTTCTACCTCAGATATTCAAATGGTTCCCTTCCTAGTGGCTTGCTAAAAATATATGCCATTTTCTACTTAGTATGTACATATTCAAGTCTGACAGTGTGGGCTACAACCTATTCCCTCAAGAAATGTTACTTTATAGGAATATGCTTAGTATTTGAATACATGAATGGATTTTTGGAGATGTTGATGGCACTTGTGCTATCACATATTATTTGAATAGGATCATCTAGCTCTACCAATATATATTTCAAGGTTTGCTTCATCCATAGAATTTGCATACAAGAAGTAGTAGCAATGATATACTCTTCTTTAGCAGTAGACAAAGAGATAGAGACATGTTTCTTACTAACCCATGACACCAAGCATTTACGTAGGAAGAAAGTTGCACCAGATGTACTCTTCATGTCATCAATACTTCCATCCCAATCAACATCTGTGTAGGCTTTCAACTTGAAATATTCACTCTTAGCCTACCATAGTCCATATTCTATTGTACCTTGAAGATATTTGAATATCCTCTTGACAACAACAACATCACTTTCTCATGGAAACGCCTGAAATTCGGCCACAATCCCCACTGCTTGCATGATATATGGCCTTGAAGTTGTCAAATACAGTAAGCTTATTATCATTGACATGTTTTCAGTCTGATTTACCAGCGATGTTCCATCTTCTTTGCATTATTTGCAGCTTGTAGTCATGGACGTGCTGATAGGTTTGCAATTTTGCATTCCAAATTTCTTCAAATTTTCCTTGAGATATTTGGATTGGGAAATAAACGCTCCCTGTGGAGACTAAGTAATTCGCAGAAAGAATGACAGTGTTCCAATCATGGACATTTCAAACTTTGTTTGTATATATTTTTCAAATCAATGCCCCAACTATTCCATATTTCTTCCAAGGTATATATCATCCACATACACAACTACTATAAGCAAATGAAAGCCTTCAGATTTTATATAAAGGTTACTGTCAATTGTGCCTTTCTTAAAACCTAGTTGCTGAAGATACCTATCCAACCTTTCATACCAAGTTCTGGGGGCCTATTTTAATACATACAGGGCCTTCTTTAGTTTTCATACAAGCCCTTCATTATAGGAGAGTAAAAATCCTTATGGCTACTCAATGTAAACCTCCTCTTCTAAATCTCCATTTAGAAAGGAAAACTTCACGTCCATATGATATACCTTGATATTCTTATGGATAGAAAGAGAAAGAAAGATTCTTATAGCTTCCAATCAAGCTACTGGTGCAAAGGTTTCTTCGAAATCTACCCATTCTATTTGGGCATAACCTTTGCAGACCAGTCGACTTTTGTTCTTGATTAATTGACCCTCTTCATTCACTGTTTTCTTGAAACCCAACTAGGTTCCAATAAAATTTTTCTCTCTCAGCCTTGGAATAAGCTCCCATGTATCATTCTTTTCAATATCACCCTGTTCTTCATTCATGAATTTCACCTAGAACTTATCTTCACTTGCTTGACAGAGGTTCTTGGGTTCTATCTATGACAGCAAAGACAAATTTGCATAACTTTTACTACCCACAAGATTCCTTCTATTATGGACACCCCGTCTTTGATCTCTAAGAATATGACTCTTAGGATGTTCCTTCTGTACATGCCTAGAGGGTGTCTTTGGCCTTGAAGAGGTTCCTGTTTTCTCACCTTCAAATTCTGAATCTATTTCATTTAGATCAGCAGACCTCAATTCTAAACTTTCTTCATCATCTAAGTTCATATTACTCTTAGAGGATTCTGGTTGTGAACCTACTACATCCACTATTACATCGATGCAATCCTTAATCTTCCTTATCTGCTTGTTGTAACACTTGTATCCTTTGCTTCGAATACAATATCCAAGAAATATTTGTTCGTCAACACATGAATCAAACTTCCTAGTGTTCTTTTCATTCCTTTTAATGAAGCAATTTATCCCAAAATGCTTGAGGTGTTTAACTGGTGCAGGTCTTGCCTTCCATAACTCATAGAGATCTTTAAAATTATTAGGCCCGACTTGATTTTTGTTTGATAGATATACTGTCGTCTGCGATGCTTCTCCCGAGAAGTTGTGAGACAATCTTGCTTCATCTAACATTGCTCGGGCTATATTCTGGATTTTTTTTCTTCCTCTCAACTACTCCATTTTGCTAAAGAATTATAGCCATTGAGTATTTC
>APFE031162329.1:19092-77858 GCA_000404065.3 Pinus taeda | reverse complement strand
GACACGGGGGCCGGAGCCCAGCAGGAGGCAGAGCCCGGTCATATGGGCGATTATTTTGCAGAGTACCAGGCCTATGGGCAGGGGTTCAGGGATGCTCTCTCATTCAGAGACTTTGTTCAGCTCCAGCGGGATAGTAGACCCCGTGACCATCACAGAGGATACCGGCATTATCATGATGGAGACACCCACTGCATAGCTAGTAGATTCCAATTGCCTACGTTTGATGGTTCATCAAACAGTTCGACAAAGTTTTGGTTGTAGCAGTTGGACATCTATTTCTAGCTTAACAAGATGTCGGAGACAGAGGCCATCAAGGTGGTGACATTACATTTGGATGGTGAGGCCCAGGACTGGTGGTTCCATGGGTTGGTTACACTCGGACACTCCACAGTGACGACATATGCCGAGTTCACCAGGAGATTGATGGAGAGGTTTGACCGAAGGGATCCGGAACAACACTTTGTTGAGCTGACGAGGCTCAAATAGATCGGGAACCCAGAGACCTACATTGCAGACTTCTTGAGGGTTTCAGTGATGGTGCCAGATCTATTCGCGGAACGGAGTATCTACATGTTTGTTGAGGGGTTAGCAGAGCCACCAGTGTCTAGTCAGATCCACTAGACCAGCCACACTCCAGGATGCTATTAGCAGGACCCGGGACTTCAGGATGCCTTACCTAGGACTCGGACACCTTACCCCTAGAGACATGATTTCCAGCCTAAGGGGAAGGATGTGAGGATTCCGCCTCTAAAGGGGAATCCAGGACGAGCATAGCTTGATGATGATGCCAGGAGGGAGATGAAGAAGAAGCGGTTGTGCTTTACCTGTCAAGAGCTGTGGGCACCGAGACATAGATGTGCTGCTGCCAAAGCACATTTTATTGAGGTCTTCTCCGAGAGCAGCGGGGAAGAGGATGAGGAGGATGATGTGTAGGCAGGAGATAGTCATGCCGCGCAGGATCCTTTGCCAACTCCACCACCACCAGCAGGTGGTGCAGCTTTTGCACCTATCGGAGGGGCCCTTGCGGCATTGCGAGGAGTTCCCAACTATTTGACGCTATGCATACGGGGGACAGTACGTGGCCAGCAAGTATCAGTTTTGGTTGACAGTGGGGCAACCCACAACTTCATTGATGCACAGTTGGTTGAGCGGAGAGGCATATAGACAGAGAGCTTCGATGGATTTTCAGTGTTGGTCCCAGGATATCAGACCATGGCGTGTGCTCGTTATGTCCCAGAGTTATCAGTGACGATGGGCACCTACACACTGACTGACCACTTTTTCGTGGTCAATATTCCGGACACCAAACATGATAACTGGGTGTCAGTGGCTTATCACTCTAGGGAAGGTCACGACAGATTGGAAGGCCCTAGAGATGGAGTGGGATGATGAGAAGACGGGGAGGCAAGAGAAGATACGGGGACAGCACACATATCTGCCTCAGACTATTTCAGCTCATCGGATGGAGGCAGTCTTCCGGAAGGGAGATGTAGAGTGGGCAGTGGAGCTGCTTGCATCAGAGGCAGGGACTACAAGGCAGACGGTGCCCCTAGAGATATAGTCCATCCTTGACCAGTATGCCACAGTGTTTGGGGAGATTCTGCCGGGACAACCACTGGACCGGGGGTTCGAGCACACCATTGAGCTTGAGCAGGGCATATAGGTAGTGATTACTACCCCCTATAGGCATCCCAAGGCCTATCGAGATGAGATTGAGCGGGCCATTCAGGAGTTGCTGGCTCTTGGGCACATTCGGCCAAGCACGAGTCCTTTTGCTTCTTCCGTGGTGTTAGTGAAGAAGAAGGACAACACATTGAGGATGTGCATTGACTACAGGGCCCTGAACAAGAAGACCCTGAAAAATAGGTACCCCATACCCAGGATCGATGAGTTGATGGATGAGTTGAAAGGAGCACGGTTCTTCTCAAAGATTTATTTGAGATCTGGGTACCATCAGATTCGAGTGAGGGAGCAGGACATTCCCAAGACCGCCTTCAGGTGTCACTATGGGCACTTTGAATTTTTGGTGATGCCATTCGGGCTAACTAACGCCCCAGCTACATTCCAGTCCTGCATGAATCACATCTTCCGTAGTTACTTAAGGAAGTTTGTGTTGGTGTTCTTTGATGATATCCTCATTTACAGCAGGACTTGGGAGGAGCATCTCTAGCACATTGAGACAGTGTTGCACATCTTGGAGGAGCAGCAGTTCTATGCCAAGTTCTCCAAGTGTGAGTTTGGGTTGACGGAGATGTTGTACTTGAGACACATCATAGGGGTGGACAGAGTGAGAGTCCACGAGGAGAAGATCAGGGCCATCAGAGATTGGCAGGAGCTAAGGAACGTGATAGAACTTCGAGGATTCATTGGCATTTGTACTTACTCCCGGAAGTTCGTCAAGAGTTTCTCTCAGCTTGTTGCGCCCCTGACAGATCTGACGAGGAAGGGGGCATTCAGTTGGTCGGATACAACACAACGAGCCTTTGACAGGCTCAAGCAGGTTATGAGTCGCTGCCCAGTGCTTGCATTGTCGGATTTTACGCAGCCATTTGTTTTGGAGTGTGATGCGTCGGGAGAGGGGATCGGCACAACGTTGATGCAGGGAGGTCACCCTATAGCCTTTGAGAACCGGAAGCTCCTTTCGCACAAGAGGTTGTATTCTATATACTACAAGGAGATGCTGGCCATTATGCATGCATTGGCCAAGTTCTGGCAGTATTTAGTGGGTAACAGATTCAGGGTGAGGACTGATCACAACAGCCTCAGGTTCTTTTTGGAGCAGAAACAGCTACAGGAGAGGCAGCAAAAATGGATTAGTAAGATCCAAGCGTATGACTTTGACCTTGAGTATGTCAAGGGTAAGAACAACGTGGTAGCAGATGCCCTTTCACGTAGACCAGCCACGTTGTCTCTTATGAGCTTGGACACAGACTGGAGCGCTCGAATCTTAGTAGAGTACTCCAAGGACAGATTTGCATGTGAGGCTCTAGATGGGCAGGTGGCGGATGATAGGTACAGGGTGGTCGATGAGATTATATACTATAGGGACCGGATCTTCTTGATTGAGGGATCTCAGCTCAAGAAGAAGATACTCCAGGGATCACATGATTCACCATTGCTCGGCCATTAGGGGTTTCCCAAAACCTACAGGGCCATTAGAGAGAGGTTCTCATGGAAGGGCCTCAAAGAGGATGTACTCTAGCATATCTGGGGGTGCGACATTTGCCAGAGGAACAAGAGGGAGATGAGCCATCTCGCAGGATTATTGCAGCCTCTTCCCATTGCAGAGGGGAAATGGGAGTGTATTTCGATGGACTTCATCACAGGGTTGCCCATGGTACAGGGCAAGGATTGTATCTTTGTCGACGTTGATTGATTGACAAAGTACGCACATTTTTTTGCCATACCCGCACACTACACAGCAGCGCAGGCAATGTTGCACGAAGCGGGGACGCAGAATCGTCATTTTCCAAAAATCTAGGAAGTGAAGCGTCCACGGAAGCGTCTGCTATATATATATATATTTGTTTTATATTTTTTTGCATTAATACTCAAAACAAACATCCCAAATACCAAATTAATTGTGTATTGAGGAAGACAAGTGGCATATTTATAGTTGTTGATGAGGCATAATGGGTGTGATGGAGCCGACTTGATCTTATGGAGTGTTGAATTGTCTTTTTGGAGTCAAAAATAAATTGAATTAAAAAATTTATCTTCCTTCTCTTGGAGCCGACTTGAAAATTATTTCATAATTATTTTTTTCCTTTATTTGGAGGGCTAAAAACAATTATGAATACCCACCACAGCTACAAAATTCAACACTCCTTCTTAGGTAGGGAGGTATACATAATGACTATCCAAACACTCTTGTTGACAAATTCCTCTAAGAAAAGGTTATAACAACTCATCATTTGCATCAACATGATTCAATTACAATAATCTTGATCAACAACTCTGACTCATGGTAAATCATAAGCATCAACTAGTTACCATAATTCCGGTTACCACCTCTGACCTATGGTGTATCACCATAATCTTGGTTGGTACTCCTAACACATGGTACATCATTAGCATCAACTAGTGACCGTGATTCTAGTCACTGCCTTTGACCCATGGTATACTGACTAGTCCTAGTTCACCATCACCCTGGTCAATCTCTTTGATTCATGGTGAAACTCCAAAGGCCTCACTCTAGGCATCTAGGACCATTCTTCCTAATCTTGGTCACCATACTTTGAAAGAATGACTTTCCTTTTCCGAACCATTCTCACTAATACTAGGGAGAATGACTGTTCCTGATGCTAAATGTGCTCACTCAACCTGCCTGTAGAGTTTGAGCTTGATGTTGAAGGGAACCCACTCAACTGAGTGATTCTGGGGCTCTAGGACCATTCTTCCTAATTCTGGTCAACATAATTGATAGAGGAGGAATGCCTGTCCTCTGTTGAACCATTCTCCCTAATTCTGGTCAACATACTTGACCCAAGGAGAGCGTTTGTCCATGACGTTGTCATATCAATGCTCCTTCTTTATAGAGAGGCACTCCAAGGTTATCCTCGATGTATAAAAGCTTCATCTCGGGACAATCTGCATGTTTGTCAAATGGTATTGGAGCCACATTGCTCCCTTTTGTACCATGTCTCAGTACTAGATCTCATTGAGCTTTGACTTGTCATCATGATCATCGCCTGCACTTGATCAAACAATCTTGCAAGTAGTTTCTAAAGCCATACTGCTTCACAACTTGCTAACCAAGCTTCAATATACTCGACCTCTACAGTATTGAGTGCAACAAACTTTTGCTTCCTGCTCATTCAAGAAATCATAATAGAGCCCAAATTTAAGCAATATCTTAATGAACTCTTTCTGTCTTCTGCATTCTCTACCCAATCTAAATTTGTATATTCTTGCAGTTGTACTTCATTGTTTGAGACATATCTCAAACCATAATTGTTTGTACCATAACCAACTGTACCATGTTGGTACTTCAACACATATTGGCTCAACCATAAGCTGATCGGTTATTCTCCGGTTTCCTGAACTGGGTGCTCTTTCTGAAACAACTTCTATTGAGGCAATCCTGGTTGCTCCCTCTACCACTGCTATTTTCTAGCATATCAACTATCTAGCCTAACGATCTCAATGGAATCCCATCATCTCGAACTCAAAGGTCAACTCCTTCTGAAGCTAAAACAAGGCTCCCTGACTGCTCCCTCTGCTACAGAAACAAATATTTTTGTCACAGTTGCTCCCTCTAACATATGAGTCCTTTTGGTTTTGTTAGAAATAATTCATATAGGATCAACCTTGATCCACCAATCTAAATCTTAGGTGCATTCTTCTATTCGCAAGAAGGATACTTCTTCATGACCCTCAAAGCCTTGAGGTTGTTCCATGTACACTTATTTGTCAAATTCTTCATGAAGAAAAACAATCTATGTGAAAATTCCACAACTAGAATCCCTACTGCAGCAACTGATGATATTACTCCTATTTTTTAAATTCCTTTAAACAAATTACTTGCAGTTTCCTACGACAAATATCGTAATACATACACTGGAACCTTCACTTCATTAAGTATTATGCATTGCATCACCCATTTTGTTGATCGATTTGCTGCCTGGAGTCTCTGCTCTCAGCCTCCCGGTCTCACACCCCAACTCTCGGTTTCTGAAACTAACTCTCCCCCGCAAAATCTCGGACTCTCTCACCCTCTGTCTGGCCCTGCGTCAACTTCTGCGTATGTGCTACTGGATCACTCTCTGCCTTTCTCTGCTCATGATTCTCTGGCTGAGAAAATATCTCTCTCCGGATGTTATCCCTGCTCCTCAACTGCAAGAAATCTCCTTGATCAGAATTTCCTCTTGAGAACTTCTCACTTCAAAAATTCGATCTCTTGATCTCTTGGTGTGTTTTCCAAATGACCCTCAAGCTCCCTTAAATAATCTTCTCGTTGACATTCAATGACCCAGATTAAAAGCTAATCAATGGCTAAGATCATTTTAGCTTGATCCTTGTCTTCTTCTAGAAGTTACACCCACAATTCAATTAATACCCATTAATATTTTTAATTTCGTAAGCTTAGACTTAGGGTACATTTAAAAAATATAAATTATTTTAATAAAATTGTTTATGGGTGGAATTTCCCAAAATGCTTTTTGGGTTCTTTGGAATACATGTGCCCAAGCCTCCTTGCAAAATTTGAGGCCTAGAGCACATCCAATGCTACCCCGTATCAACACTCTCTCTTAGCGAGGAATGTGCTCTAGCAATATACGCTGTTGCATACTGCTCTGTCTCTGAAGCATCTTCCTCTGCGCTCTTGATGTCTGCCATGTTGTCCATCAACTACTGCGCTGCTGATGTCTCGCATGCTGTCCACCAACTACTACGCTGCTGCTGCAACAGTACTGCTGACACTGCCACTGTCAACGTTGCATCCGCACTACATCTCCCTCTCAAGTGCTGCATTTGTGCTACTTCTAGCACTGCCACTGCCAACTGCCACTGCACTTCAAGCTATTCCGGCTACTCTATCAGTGACCTGAACTAACTGTGTTCAGTATGATACCACGTGAATGCTGGAGAGTGACTGCTGCTAGTCTCTGTGTTGACCCTTTGAATCTATTGCATTGCTGTTGACCTCTGCGTTGTGCCATCTGCACTACTGCCAACTCTGCTTTGCGTTGTTCAGTCTCTTGCGCTCGTAGCCACTGCAACTGTCTCCCCGACACTCCTCGACACCAACAGACACTAGTCCATCCTGCTACTATAGATCTGGGCTTCCGTAGCAAGGTATTGATCTGAGAGGTGGACTCCTCAAGGATTCTGCGCATCTGTAGCTCTTTCTAATTACAACTCCAAATCAACCCACCTCCCTCCTGGAGGTATCTCAGCTGTCATGGAAAACTCCTCCTCTTCGATCTTCACGAGTGTAGCCTTCGGATCGTGTTTCTCATCCTTGTCCTTCTTCTTGAGAGGACACTATGTAGCATAGTGACCCATCTCACCACACCTGAAACACTTGATCTTCGAGACGTCCTTCTGATGTCTCCGTTGCTTCTGATGTCCCTTCGATGCAAGGGTTGCATTATCCTCCTCCTTGGGCTTCAACCCACTACTGTTGGTTCCGTCAAGTTTGACCTTGACTAAGTCTCTCCTCAACTCCTCTTGTTTTAGAGTTGCCCACATCTCATCCCAATTCGGCAATGCTGCTCTGCCCAGGATACTCTGGACAAAGACTTACCACTCATGTGAGATAGAATTGAGGGCCAGTCTAACCAAATTTGAATCATGAGGTGTATGCCCCGCAGCAGACAACTCATCACCAGTTTCCTTCAGCTTCGTGAGGAATGGATCCACATGCTCTCCCTTCTGCATTTGAGCAGATCTCAGCTTTTGCTCCAAGTACATCTTCCATTGCTCGAAAGATCCTTGATATAACGTGGCCAAGGCATCCCACATCTCCTTAGCAGTCCCTCTGCTAACAATGTGACACACCACGTGTAGAAATTTTGAATAATTTAACACATATTCAACAGAGATTATCCTGATCATGTACTATTGCGGAAAACATACACAATACATAAGCTCCTCTACGTTGATCATCAATATAGCAGCATCAATAACAATAAAACATCAAGAGCATTCACACATTAACACAGTATGTATCCCGGGGAAAGCATCTCGCTAAAAACCCCAACTATCTGTATATTAATGATTGAGTCATGTAACATTACAAAGTACAATGCTTATCACAAGCAATCCAGTACCAGCTCCACCTGTTACACACAATACAGCTCAGATCTGAATCAATCACTGGCTCAAATCTCTTCCGCTGCTTCCCTGCCTCCGCTGCTCAATACCTGCACAAGAACTGATGATAATTCCAAGGCAGCCACGTCTTTCCTTTGCTAAATCACGTGAGAACAAGCTACAATGTGGGCAAACTCATTGGCATACTCAATCCCCTGATTTGTGCAAGATCTGGTGCACAACTATAGTCACAACTGATAGCAATCTGATTCTCTAACACCTGTCCCTGCTGAACTGAACATGCACTGACATGCAACTGAGTTAACTGATGTATTCATTAGTTGTATTATGAGTTAATAACTTGTGAATTAATTAATAACTAATTCACCCAACTCATCTCTAGTCTATTCGCCAGTTAGACTAAATAAAACCAGTTTAACAAAGCTAAACTGAACACAACTCCATCAACTGCACCTCCAGTCCACTAAACTCAACTCACTTGAGTTCTAACTGAAGTCATGCATGCAAATATTCAACTAACCCATAAGAACCACGTATTTCCTTCATGCAATTGCATGTACCACATCCGTAGCTCGAACTGAAGTGCTCCAAGAGAATAAGATTAAGTTTATAGTCCAAATATTATTGTGAGATAATAATATTTGACTTTTCTATTTTTGACCGCCAGTCTAAAAATAGACTTGATCACTCACACTGTGATCACTCACACTTTCATCAAAAATAGAAGTCCATCTATTTTTCCCAACTTGATCAATCATCCATAAACAACAACCTGCAATCCATAGACATGATCCATATGTCTAAAAATAGACATAGTCTAAAAATAGACTTGCGCCAAAAATAGCCTGCGGGCCCACTTAGTGAAGGCGACTCTTTTCACTAAGCTCCATCATCTTGTTGCAATCTCAACAAGCATTTCTTGTTGCACACTTTTCAACACCACGTGATCCTTGACTCCATCCAGGATCATCCTCTTGGCCTTCGCCATCTCAGCTCAGCGTTTTTGCAGTGGATTTGGATTTGCAGGGACAACAACCACACTGTCGATGTATGTCTTGAGGGCATGCTCATCTAGAAGGAATGAAATCCTTGCCTTCTAGATGACATAGTTGGATGCTCTGTCCAACTTGTCCTGATCCCTCAAGCCACTAGTTTCCATTTCTGCCAAAAAATAAAAAGTCGAATGACCTCCTGTCTCCTTTGTGCTGCTGCTGGGCTAGCCTATGCACTCCCTGCTAGAGCTAGTAAAACCGCTGCCCCTTGCTGCTTCTCAGCTCTAGAGAATTCGAATTCCTTGGCTAAGAATTCTTTGAGGAAGAAATTCCCTCAACTGTTCTTCTCTTTCTTCTGACGATTTTCTGCCCAGCTAACTGCTTGTAGAAAAATCTGTGTCCCACCAGCTTCTCCTCATGCAGAGGCTTCAGCGCTGCTCCCTTTGCCCTGACAAAAAATCGAACTAGGACTCCTTCTCTCTGTCGACTCTCTCAGAGAGAGACTGCCTCGAAAATCTGCCCTCCCGGCTTGGATTGCTCAAACCCTCTGGGGTTTCGAACTACTGCTTCCTGTATCTTTTTCGAATTCCCTCTTCTACTCAACGCTGGATCTACTGGCTCTGCTCTTCTTGCTTCACCTGCACTACTTCGATACCATGTGAAAATTCCATAACCGAAATCTCTATTGCAACAACTGATGATATTACTCCTATTTGTTAAATTCCTTTAAACAAATTACTTGCATCTTCCTACGAAAAATATCGTAATACATACACTGTGGACTTCACTTAATTAAATATTATACGAAAACAAGAGACTAAGCAAGAAAGAAAATACAACACAATGGACAATGTTATTTTTGGACAAATGTCCCTGGAAAAACCCAGTGCGAGAAAACCGGTGCAGCAGATCTGAGTGTTTATTATTATTAAGCAGTAGCAAATTTTGAATACATCTCTCAATACTTCTCAGGTTATTCAGTGACAAAGAGAAATACTGGCAAAAAGATTTGTGAGATTACCTCACAAAATCACTGGGAAAATCCCGGTTGATCCGAACTCTAGATGAAGTGCCTCTGGCAGGCCCTACGCTGCCTCTGCGTAGTCCTCACGCAGTCCCTGCGTCAACCTCTCTAGGCATTGTGTCACCTAGTTTATTGATCAATTTGCTGCCTAGAGTCTCTTCTCTCAGCCTCTTGGTCTCACACCCCGGCTCCTGGCTTCTAAAACTGACTCTCCCCAGCAAAATGTCTGACTCTCCCTAACCCTCTGCGCTACCTCTGCGTGGCCCTTCATGGCCCTGCGTCAGCCTCTGCGTCTGGGCTACTGGATCACTCTCTGCCTCTCTTTGCTCATGATTCTACGATTGAGAAAATCTCTCTCTCTCTAGATGCTATCCCTGCCCTTCAACTGCAAGAAATATCTTTGATCATAATTTCCCCCTGAGAACTTCTCACTTCAAAAATTCCATCTCTTGATCTCTCGGTATGTTTTCCAAATGACCCTAACGCTCCCTTAAATAATCTTCTCATTGACATTCAACAACTCAGATTAAAAGCTAATCAACAGCTAAGATCATTTTAGCTTGATCCTCCTCTTCTTCTAGAAGCTACACACACAAGTAGATTAATACCCATTAATATTTTTAATTTCGTAAGTTTAGACTTAGGGTCCCATTAAAAAATATTAATTATTTTAATAAAAAAAATTCTGGGTGGAATTTCCCAAAACACTTTCTGGGTTCTTTGGAATACATGTGCCCAAGCCTCCTTGCAAAATTTGAGGCCTAGGTCACATCCGATGCTACCCCAAATCAACAACCTCTACATCCATTAGATGTAATTCCATAACAAAGGAAATAATAATTCTAATAGAAGTGTACCTGACAACTGGAGCAAATGCCTTTTCATGATTTTTTTACTCTTTCTATGAGAACCTTCTCAAATCTTGCTTGTATGCTGCCATTTGCTGCATGCACAATTAAGGTATACTTCAAACTTGTTGATTTTCCTGCTCCCTTTGAGCATAGATCTCATCTAGTACAATATGTCTCGACTCAAATCGCTGATTTTGGGAGTTCTCTTGTCTCACGCTTTGCTTCGATCTTCTACTGCTTCCATTTGCTTCCTGGCCCTTGGAAGCCTTTACTATGTACTTGCAATTCTCAAAGGAGGCCATGGAAGAATAATTATAACCAATCAAAGGATACAAAGACAAGAGGCTAACTAATAATAAAACAATAACAATAATAATTAAGGAATAGAGATATAAGTGACTTATTTTTTTGAGGATTATAGGAAAATATCAGCCCCCTCTTGATCTTAGCCTTCTTGCATCTTGCAGATTTAACAACCTCTCTCTCATCATCAACATGATGTCATTCCTTCCTTGCGTGGGCTAGGGTTTCTTCTTCTAGCGGAAACATGGATCTAGGTCTATCTCTAGTGCTTTATTCACAAACCCTAGGATTTTCTTATTGAATCTTCTAGACTACTAGGGTTTACAAACCCTAGATTTCCAACTTTATCTCAAACTTTCTCACATGCAAGTTTTCTTTCCAAAACTCAAATGCACAAAACCATAAAATTCAGACGTAATAGTCCATTATAGCATATGACCTCAACTAGTAGCATATGCAGGGCATCTTTCATGGTTCATAACATCAATAAAACATCATGCTTCTAGACTCACTCTGAAATGCAATGCAACATTACCAAAGCAAAACATAGGTCCCCAAAACTTCAGTCCAATGAATAACACTTCAGGTTGCCAAATATTTTGACCCTTATACTAAATACGCTTGGATAGCTTCCTGTGCAGTTACCCAAGAGATATTTTGAGAGAGGACTTCCTTCAAGCCTTTCAAAACCTTCAAATATTCATCTGATATTGCACCATATCTCATTTAATACAATCATACTCACAACAGGGCAATGTAAAACATATCATTGTAGTATATGATATTATAGACTTTGCAACTTCAAGACAACCTTTTATTGAACTCATATCAAAGGAAATGTTCTAGACAAATTATTGATCTCAACCCATAAAATACTTTAGTAAATCAAATACGCTTGGTCCATCTATCTTCGGCATCCAAAATTGAGACTTATGATGATGTTATTACTTTTTCCAAGATAGCTTACATTCTACAGATCAATAGGTGTATCTAGTCAATTTGCATAAGCACTATTGAAGATCATCTAGCACTTGTGAATCTCATTATGGAAATTTTTTTGCACAAGTATGTCAAAGGACTCCTTAATGATTTCTACAAGACTTTTGTAAGGTAACAATTTCTGAATTATTGTCATAGTTCTTTGTTTAATGATACATTTTGCACAAATGAATTTTCGTCCTTCATCCTTCATTGAACTAGAGATCAACATCTCCAAAGAGAATTTTGATACAAGTCTTACTACAAACTTTTCAACTAGGCCTATACTTGGTCCTCATTGATAGATATGATGACAAGTGATAACTGGCGTAGTCTTCAAAGGAACTTTGATCTCAAACAAAACCACTACGAGTAGTTAAGTGATGATACATACTACACATCTTAAGGATTCAATGAAGCATCAAATTTCAGATTTTGTGGCTTCCTTATTTGACTGATATGATATAGAACTGTATTCCTAGGCCTCATACTCTTCATCTATACATCCTAGCATTGTAGTGTGCATTGATTGGAAATCTTGATTTGTGGATGAGCCAAATAAATATGCATTGTCTTATCAGACCTTGAGCTAGAACAAAACAAATACAATTTTTGAAATAGTCTAGAGACATCGATCATAAAAAATTAAAGGGACTCCTTTCAATGTATAAGGCCTTCCGCAATTCACTCTGTGCAAACAAACTTATGCACAAGTGACAACTTGTTGGTTTTGTAGACAGAGGTATTTCGAGCTTCTTTTGGCTTCTATTCGGATTCCTTTAGTTTAGAAACTCCTCAGCCCTCCTGAGACCTCTCGGCCCTATTTAACTCGAGGTAATCTTCATCCTTTGTATTGGTCCTGATATTTAGAACTTAAGCTTCGATCATACTGCAATATGTTTTGAGGCCTTCTTGACCTACTAAAACAAACTAAGGCTTTTCGACCTCTCTTCAACTAAGATATTTCGGCCTTCTCTGAATATTGTCATGATCTAAGAGACCTTAAGAATGGATCCAACAATATGAATTTCGGCTTCATAAGAGGGATATGAAACTTCGGTCTTCCTAAGGTCATTTGGTTCATCTGAAATTAAATTTGATGGCATTCAACCTTAGGGCTTGGACCTTTATCTCAAATATAGGATAGTTTTGTCTTTCGTGGATCATAGGTCACAACAAGGCATATCTAGGCATCTTGGAATATTTTTTGACCTATTTACGTTCAAAATACTGCTAGGGCTTTTAGAGCTAGAACAAACCCTTGTAACTTGAAATTGACTAGGTTCTTTCAAGGCTGCTCTTTCATCCACACTCTGATTCCATGTTGATTTTTCCTAGGTCTTCTAAACTGATAATTACTTCTAATGTTTTAATCTTTTTCATATTTTTCATTCATCATTAAGCAGATACATAGAAGACATCAATAGCAAAAACAAAATTTCAGTAGGATCATAAAGAGACAGCCAAGCAAGAGAAACATGAATTTTACCTTGGGAAAGCCCACTTGGGGGGAAACCTAAGAACCTTTTCCTTAGAGAAATTATTCACTTCAACAAGAGATACAATATGATCCTTACAATCAAAATAAATTCGACTGGCTAATAACAAAACCTAGGTCAAACCTGGTCAAATAGCCTGCTCAAAAATTTGGCCTGCATCAGATGTCTGCCTCAGCTTCTGTCTACCTTAGATTCAACCTGCCTCAGAGTTTGGTCTACCACATATTCGACTTGCCTCATATGTATGCCTCATATTCCGTTTGCCACGGATTCGACTTGCCTCAAATGTTTCCCTCAAATCTGGTATGTGTTAGAAATAAGCTCGCATTAACAAAAGAAAAGTGATCCAAAACTATGTATTGAGGAGGAAGATGAGTGGCATATTTATAGTTGTTGATGAGGTAGAATGGGCTTTTCCCTTGATGGAGCTGACCTGACCTTATGGAGGGTTGAATTGCCTTTTTGGAGGAAAAAATAATTTGAATTTATAAATTCATTTTCCCTTTCTTGGAGGCTACCTGAAAATTATTTCATAATTATCCTTTTTCTCTATTTGGAGGACCAAAAGCAATTATGAATACTGACTGTAGCTACAAAACTCAACACTTCCTTTAGTTTATAATTCCTTTTCCCCTCTTTGAGCCTAAAACTCCTCCTTAGCTTTTCCTCTCCTTGTAGGCTTTCTTGTCCATTTTTTTCTCATTTTTTATTCTCCTCCATGGATATTTTGCTCCCATCTTGGAGGCCTTTCCTTTGTATTTCAAGGTTTTTGTAAGGTCTTCTACCATACACTTTTTTTTTTGTATTTTTAGGAGGACAATCGAGGGTGTTGGTTTGTGCTTCCTATGGCTTTAAATGCAACATTTATTACTTTTATTAATGATGATGTTTGGCAAAAGAGTCTATAGTCATCTTCTTTCGCTTTGTTCATCTCAATGGTTTGTTGCCATAAAAGTTGAAACAGTGCCTCCGTAGAGTATCACTAGGGTTTCTCACCCTCAACTCTTTGTTCATGGCTTGAACCATGACATCATTACACCATGCCAAGCTACTCCGCTCACCTCCCCTTTAATTTTTTACCATGATTTTTGATTTCATCTTATCTTCTCTAACATTCTCCCACATCTGCCTTATCTTCTCTCATTGCTTCCCATTCCCACCACCTTTTGGCCTTTGTATTTGTTGCTTAGAGCTTCGACCTATAGGTAAAAGGTACCTATTAAGCTCTTAAAATACAATGAGTTAAAGAATCTATCTTCCTCCGGTTGTCTCGAAATCTAGTAGGTCTTGTGAAAGGCCTCATAAGATAGAAACAAGACTAAGAAACAACAATGAGGTGGATGCCACTGTCACCTCAACACTCCACCTCCTCCTCTTTAGTGGAATTGAACCACATGGGAAGATTCTTAGTATAGGTCACCTAAATGATATTCTAGGTGAAAGGATCAAAGGCAACACTTTAATAGGCATAATCAAGGTACTTAGACTAATAACGAGGCTTAATTCTTTGTGATAGGAATAACATGCCCATTAAGAGGCCTATAAGGTGGTACTTGTAGTCTAGGGTTTTCAATGTATGATTTAACAATGGCACAACTAGGCATTATAAGGTGGTACTAGATTAGGAACAAGGCTCAATTCTTTGTGCTAGGGAATAACATACCCATTAAAGCGCATATAAGGTGGTACTTGTAGTCTAGGGTTTTCAATGTATGATTCAACAATGGCACAACTAGGCATACAAGGATAAGGAAAAGGTTTTCTTGAAAGGTATGATCAACAATAGGAGCCAAAAACCTTCAAATGACCCTAAGTTGAAGCCTGAATGTAGAGTTAGGATTTTTGGAGCCTTAAAATTGCCTAGGGGTGATGATGTCAGCATAGGGAAGCACTTAACAATTTTCATGTTTTGTGGCTCTACAAGGTGAAACGACTTCAAATCAGCGTAATGTCCAAGCCGTAGTTCAATTAAGCTTGAAACCCTAACCCTGGTAGCTTCAATTGAACAACGAAAATTTTAGGAGAGAGATGATTTTTTTTTATGATTTTTGATCACTGATATGGATGATAGCGCCTTCTATATACTTGGGTGATTGTTAATTTTAGGTATGTTCTATGCTAGAACAATTATTTAAATTTTCACAGTTAGCAATCACATCAACATTAAAGTAAACTGTAGATAGAACATAAATATAAATTGCAGAAGACAAACCAAGACAAGAGGACACAGGATGTGGCGCTAGCCACAGACAAACCCCACAATGTGGGGAAACCCTTGATCAATTCTTCTTTTATGTTCTTCAAAGTTCAGCAGAGAGAGAGATAGTACATTTACAACAGAAGTCAACATTTTGACTTATCTAGATCTGAGCATAGATCATCTCCTATAACGATGAGATCAATTGAAGACATTCTGCTTCAACTGATTCTCCAAGGTGATGACTTCACTTATCGTAGTGTTGCATTTCTTCCATTTGTTGCACCTTATCGTGTAGCACCATGCTGTACCATCACAGCGCTGGACCATGATGACTGAGTTGCTCTCTGCTCTCATCATCATGCTGCCCATTATGTTGCATCTTCCATCATCATGCAGACCTTTACTGACATGCCCTACATTCATCATCATGCTGTCTTATTCATCATTTTGCTGCTCATGCCCATCATGCTCTGAGACTGATCATCCTTATCATTCTCATTATGTTGAGACTGTAACCATCATTACTGCTAATGATCCTTGTCATTGTGACTGCATATTTAATACTTCATGTCACTGCTAATGATCCTTGTCATTGTGACTGCATATTTAATACTTCATGTCACTGCTGTCCAAGGTGTATATACCGAGATCTTCTTCATCCAATTGTTGTGATCATACATCAAGGCAGCTGCAAGTATACCTAGGTTTTATCATATCATGTAGACTTACTTAGCATACACAGGTATGCAGAGCTTCATGTATGATTTGCGGCTACAACAATTATGATTGCGGCTTCTTCCAATACTTGACTGCATTTTTCATACCTTAGTCCCATGCATGACTGCAGCTTCATGAACAACGGCTTCATGCCTTGACTATGGTTCCTCTTTATACCTGCGGCTTCTTCCAATACTTGACTGCGTTTTTCATGCCTTAGTCCAATGCATGACTGCGGCTTCATGAACAGCGGCTTCATGCCTTGACTATGGTTCCTCTTTATACCTGAGGCTTCTTCCAATACTTGACTGCGTTTTTCATGCCTTCATGACTGCGTGAATGGTGACAGCGTATAGACTGTTATATCATGACAACATATTCATTGCTGTGCGTATAGATGACAACGTATCTCTTCATTGATGTGCGAATAGTGGCTGCGTATATGCATGACAACATATAGAGTTCATTGCTGTGCGTATAGTTTCTCCATTGCCAACAGATTAGGCTTGCTGTGTGTATAGATTCACTGTGCGTATAGATGACAACGTATTTCTATTTTGCGTATATGACTATGTGGCCATGCTGTGCATGACAGCGTATATATATTGCTGCGTATATACTAGTATTTCCATCCACATCGTGTTCCTTCCCTTATATTGCTAGGGCATCATCCACGTATAAGCTAGGGCATCATCCAATGTATCTTCTTGTGTGTCTCTCGTTCACCAAAAACCCAAGACGTGGTGAGGAAGAGATCACATGAAGAGTGTGTCTAAATGACTTCAAGTCCACACTTATTTATACTAAAAATGTAGATGATGAATAGACATGTCTATTGGGCTTCTGAGCCTACGTAAGATGCTGACCGACTTAACAATTTGTCCATAACATAAATAAATTCATAACTTCATAAATACTTATCGGAATTGGATTATCTTTAGATCAATCCTACACCTCCTGATGAGAGGGATCCAATAAAAATATCAGCTGCCATAAATAAGATGACCACATGGAGTTTGGCCCTAGTTGCTGATTTAACAATGATGGAGTCTTAGGTATTTTGACCATGGAAATATCAAACCCTTGAAGGGAGTAAGGGGGGCAACCATAGGTTTTCACTTTCAAACACTAACTATTATTTTATGAAGGGATAAATTTACTAGAGAGAAGCTCTCTACGAGGTTCTCTAGGGAGACCAATGATACAAAATTAAAGCATGCAAAATTTACACGCAATATAAATATAAGTATTTAGACACAGAACATAGAAACCCTAGCAATATGTATTACATGCAATAACCATGAAAGTTATTCAACAAAAAGTACTCACAAGAGATCCAAGAATAATCCTTTTTTATCCCAAAATGATGTCTCCACAAGAAGCGCGAGGCTCCAATAGCCGAAAATTCACAAAATATCACATCTCCACACAGTAGCAAAGTACAAGTAGCTAGGTTGATTTCTCTGAAGCAGAGTTTTTCCACAAGGGATGATGATCAAAATGAAAAAGGTGATTCTCTATTTATATGAGGTCTACATCTTGTAATTTCTAATCAAAAGTCCCTAAGCAAGTTTGATTTTTTAGTGGACAAAAGTAAAATTGGGCTACAAGCCAACCCACTAGCTTTATAACATAATATGCTAAGATAAGCATAAATGTGTTTGACGTAGACCTAAAAAGGTGATGACTTCATATTGTTTTAGGGATCAAATGCTCCATCAACGAAAAGACAAAGCTCAAAAATGTCTTCAAGTATCATGATCATCCTTCATCTCAGGGAAATCCCCAAATCACACATCAAAGCAGCTCCAAGGGTCGAAAATCCAGTTGTGGGTGCCAGACATCATCTCCATGGGTTTCAAGTGAGAAATGTGGTGCCTCGTATCTCTAGCGTTTGGGGTTTGTCGGGTGCAACAAGACCTCTTCAATCATACCAAGAATAGCCATCCTCCTTTGAGCCCTGGATCGTGGCATGCCCATCAAGTAGAGTGAAGGCCAACTTGGGGGCATGTTTTGTCCATTGGTACATCACCAAAGATCCTCCATGCTAGGCAAGAGAAGCCCAATGTTCTAGCTCCTTGGGTTGCTCTTGGATGCATATTAATTGCCCAATTCATCAAAAGGCCTAGCGCTCTGCCAAAAGTGGGCAACATTGCATATGTTATGTCTTCATGCTCTCTAGAATGTAGGATATAGCCTAGGAATTATGTGGAGTGGGGTGCCCTCAAGACCTCTAATGCTTTGGATAACCTGTCAAAATCAACTCAAAGTGAAGTGAAAGCAACCACTCGTTAGAGACTAAGATCCTAAATGTATCTAAGTGGACCATACTCAAGCTTTTAGGGCATATTAATACTTCAAACTGGGAGAACCTTGAAATATTTTACTAGACCAAGTCCATTAAAGAAGTTTCCTACCTTTGTAGGGGTGGCTGAGTATTCAACCCTATTAGGTCCTTCTAGCCCCCAAGGAGAGGTGGCATTTCTAAGGTTAACCATTCAATAGGCATTGGTGTAAATAAGTGACAATGGAAGGAAGAACATTCATGGCCAAGTGCCATGGTTAGGAGACCAACTAATGAGAGTCCACATCTTGAGTGTATAGATGTAATGGTGGGAGCAATCATGGATGCATTAGTTACCTTGCTTGTCCTTATTTTCCCACCCCTTTGGTGTACATTTTACTTTTTTTTATAATGATTTGTCTTTTGGTGCATAGCTCAAGGGTCAAAGTTTGATTTTACAATATAGCATTTAATTTACCCCTTAAGATGTTGTGGTTTGTCACTAATTAGGGTTGGGACATGCAAGGATTACTTTTGATGAGATGGAGTATTAAGTACTTTAGAACTGGGTGATGGCTAATGAGCAGGGTGGAGATCATGCTTGGCTTTTGCCCACGCGCTAAATTATGTCTCGACCATCTTTGGCATTTTGACCTTATTTTCTTTCATTGTGGCCATATTATGCCTTTCCATTCTTTTCGCTGCATCAACCTCCTGGGCAATGTCTTTTGTCCCTACTGAAATATGTAGATAAGGGAGCACCAAATCCCAATGAATCAATGGCAGTTGAACCCGAAGAATAGAGATAGTATCAAGGGCTTATAATGTGTTGTCGAAGGTGTTATGTATGGTAAAGGGATAATGGACACGCTATTTCAAATATAGGTCTTCCAAGTAGTGCCCCTCGTAGAACCCTAAGTACTTGGGGGAAGTTCCATTCGACTAGGGATAAAAATTAACCCCCTTGGTAAAGTGAGAAAACAAATTTATAGCCGATAGTGGTAAATTATCTAGATCACCCCTTTCTCCATACTAAATTCCCAAAACACTAAGTAAAAGCACCAAATTGCAAAATGATCAAAGTACTTGTTGAGTGGTTTCCCATCATTCAAGAGGAGTGCTGGATAGTGACAGGTATAGTTACTGGTGCAGATGGTGGAGGAGTTGACATATCATCATCGTCAAGTAATGTGTAGGGCTGTTGGCTGGTCGGATATCCAAAATAGGAGAACATTTTATCCGCTAGGGTTAGCCATTTTTGTGGGTAACACCTCTCCTCTATTTTTATTTTATGCGCTAGAATAGTGTTATAAGGCTCACATGAACGGAATTGAGGAAGTGAACTATTTTCTGTTCTTTTAGAATCACATATGCAAAAAAGTGAAGCATGTAGATACATAGTCTAAAACAAGAACAAATACAACCTTGTCAACCTCTATTTTTGGCCAAAATTTTCCTTTTCTTCATATTTCCGTTGGACCCTGAGTGATTTAAGTTATCTCTTTAGCCAAGATATCCCTTGAAGAGTGGGAAGCAGGTTAGGTCACACGTTATTTTGTTAAAATTTTGGTGACTATGTCATTTCTCTATGATGAGAGTCAATTTAGTTCATCCTTTTGATGGCTCCTTTTGGTTTGAAGCCATTGTTAGTGAATTGGAATTACTCTTCCTTGGGAAACCCCCCCTTACCTGTTTTCTCTTTCTTTCATGGGAGATTTCTTATCCTCGCCTATTTTTTGACCTTCTAAATTCTTTCATTGGTGCTTTGTTAGATTTTGGGGCTATTCCAAAAGTGTTGTCACATAGCTAGGAGAGTGCTAGGTCTCCTAGACCATAGGAGATGCTTGATGGACATATGGATGGCTTAGTTTGTGTGGATGACTGACCTTGTTTAGAGTGCTAGCATGATGCATTTACCTAGGAGGTTGTTATCCTAATCAACATTATGTCTAGCCCATTGGGTGCACATAATGGGGAGGTCATTTGTTTGATTACGAGAGATACCTACCTCGAAGGAGGAGTTCTAGGCACCTAGCCCTATGGAGTTTGGAGACTTGACTTGAGGACACTTGGGTCGAGGAGCATACTTCATAGAGTTTGAGCATGGAGCTAGACTCATATGTTGAGAAGCATTGTTACATAATAACCACCATGACACACATGTTGAGGCATGTTGGGCAGAAAAGGGCATGTGATACATAACTGGGGGAGGAATGCCTTAAATGAGGACACGTGAGAGTGAAAAACCATCTGAGAGGGAGTGGTGTTGGTCTAGAAATGTGTTGGAGAGTGCACCATCTTAGAGGAGGGGGCATTGAGCCCAAGGAGGATCATGCTTGGATTGTGTACTATTATCGCTCAAACTAGTAGGGGACCTAAAGGGAATCCCTAAAGGGCAAAAGCTAGGCCAAGGGCAACAAATGGAGTCTTAGTCCACTGTCACCTCATCTAAGGCTCCCTTCTATTTATGGAATTACATGGATGGGAGGAGACTCTGTATGTGTGGGGTCACTAATGAAGTATAAGTCAATGGATATGAGGGACCCGGATATCCCTTTCGCAGAATTTGAAGGATAAAGATTTGTTGCTTTGTAAGCAAGGTATTAGGTAATCTAGGGAAAGGAGAGGATTTGAGTGTTAGGTTCATGGAATAAGACTTGTGAAGGAGTTTCCCAATCCCGAAAATCCTTGTTAGAATTGGTATCACGGATGGTTCTTGAAGGATCGTCTTTCAAAGGAGTGGAACCACATGGGGCCAAGTGGACCAGGTCTAGGGTACGAGGAAGGAATGTAGCAACCAATGATATTCTTACCCTAGACAAGGTGGGAAGAGGATCAAAGAAAATATAATTGTTCAAGATGTTGGTTTGACCCTGGGAAGTGCTAGCGTTGGGGATGGCAGGGCAAGTTTTGGTCTCGGAGCTAGGGCTTCGATTTTCTCCCAACTCTAATGTCGGAATATCTTCAAATTTGGAGGAGGGCTAGAGGAAAGGTCAGCGCAGGAGACCCTAGGAGATTGAATTTGTTTAGTGGCTAACTTGTTAGGAAATTGATGTCCTAGGCACCCCAATGGGACTAGACTTGGGAAAAGGTGAAAGAATAAGATTTTTTGTGACCACCCTTGGCAGATCAATGCCTTAATCCTTGGGAGAATGGAGTCTATGTTGATTATGTGTAATATTTCTTGGTTCCCAATCAAGGAGGCCTCAAAATTACTTCACAAACCCTCTAAATCAAGTGAAAACAATCTTGTAGCTTTTATACTGCAAATGCACAAGAGGAATTGCTTATCGAGGTCAAATTTTAGCCCTAGGATATTTTTCTCACACTACATGGCCCATACATCGAGAGAATGTTATAATAGAGACAATTCCACAATATTACGCAATAACTGCATGCAACAATTAGCCCTAAAACAACTAAATTCAAGTCCAACATATATGACAAAAAGTAACAACATCAAAGTTTCATACTTACATGCAGTAGAGTATATCTAACCATTCACAAATGACAATACAGAAGCTCCAAGAGAAGATAAACCAACAAACATACATCAAAATTCATCCATAAAAGCTCCAATTCATCCTCCAGAAAAAGTGCGAAATTCTCTAAAGAAGAGAGAGATGCAATCCAAAGTGATGATGAGAAATGATTTCACCTCACTTGTATTTATACACAAATTAGGAGTTCAAATGAGCCTCCTTGGCTTACATAAGCCCTAAAAATAAAATAATGTTTTAACAATACTACATTTGGTGACAAGCCCACCAAACTAGCTCATAAATGAAAATATAAGCCTCTCAAGAGGTGAAATAATAATCTATGCATGTCATTGGGCCCTTTAAGAGGCCTAATGATGTCCATGGGTGCCATAATGAAGACAAGGACCCTCAAAAGCAATGGGCAAGGGGTTGGCTCCTTGTAATAACCTGTGGTGCTCCAAATAACATTTGGGGGCACACAAGTGTCGTCATGGGTCTCCAAACAAATCGAAGATACCTGTAGGCTGCCCTCAAGGGCTAGGATGATGGTGTGGGTGATGCCACATCATCGTGGAAGTCCTGGATCATCTCCCAAGTGTATGGTGTATATCTGGGGCAAGCTGGGCATGATGGATCAAGTACATCCTCCTCGTCTCGTAAGTGAACCACGAGCAATCTCTGAATGGATGTGGGGATCCATGGATTGTAATCTTTTGCTGTGGAGGCCAATGGCTCTCAATGCTGGCCCTACATGTGCCAATGTAGCCCTCTGGATGATTAGGACATCGTATAGGGAGACCAAACCCAAGATGGAAACCATCTGCAATCCTGCATAAGATCCAATGCGTCCCGTAGCCTTCCAGTAAAACAAGTCATTAGATAAATCGAGTAAATGAGCCTATCTAATCATGGACCACAGGTGGGGACTTCATAATGGCCTTCCCTTCCATAATGGGCTTCGAGATGTGCCAATGCCTCCTAATTCCAAATGGGGTTAACCAATAATCCTATTAGGTGGTTTCTACTTCTAAAGGGGATAATATGGTCAAGGTACATCCTTCGAGGGGTGGTGGCATGTGATGGATAGGTGAATGAAGTAGGGAATGAGAAGGGGCAACGCTCAGTCACATGTTGGGGTATAAGGGTAGCTAATAAAAGGGAAGCCCACACTTGGGTTTATAATGTGTACGAGGGAGCAATCGTGCTACATGAGTTGCCCTGACCTTGATTTTTTCACCCTCCTTTAATACCTTTTTGCCTTTTTGTTATTTTCTTTGATTAACTGCTCGACGCTCAAGGGGTTAGAGCATGATGTATAAGATGTAACAGCGAATTCCTCCTTTTAAGGTGGGGCAGTTCATTGCCCACCAGGGGTCTGGACAATCATGGGTTCCTATATGATGAGGGAGGCTCATAGAACTTGTAGGAACCAAGATGATGGCCGTGATAATGGGGTAGAGCTCATGTATTGACTTTTGCACACGTGCTAAATGCTTTTGTCCCGACCATATTTTGCGTTTTGTGGTACTTTTCCTGTTGAATGTGGCCATATATGCTTTTCACTTTCTTTTCAGCTACATCAACCTCCGGGCTTCATTCTAGGCCATGACCCAAGGTGTGGGTAAGGGGAAGGGGCGAGCTAACCCTATGTGGACTGGATGGGGGGATGTGGACCCAGGTGGGAGAAAATATGGATGGGGTGATACTGATGGAAAGAGGGTAATATAAGCGGATAAGGGAGCGGGACCACACAACCAAAATCAAGGGTTCTTGTGAAATACCCTCCCTCAAACCAGATGATCAGTAAATCCCCCCATTAATCCATGCTCAGAACTAGCCCATCCTTTCTGCCAAATCCCCCCATTAATCCATGCTCAGAAGTGTCCATGACAAGCAAACTAAAATACTCTATTTCAAAATGACAAGGCATACCTTTAGATTCGGGTGGCCCACCTTCAAACATACGATCATGGTAGATGGTTGAAGGACGAAATGGCTAGCTCAGGTGGCGGAGAAATGCGCAATGAGCTAGCTCATGGCTTCCTGCTGCCGGCTGAGGACCATCTCGGAGAAAAAAATTGTCCTAGGGATATTACCCACAAAATGGTGGGTAACATGTACCACATTGGGTTTTTGTAGAACCCAAGTATGACACTTGTTATCCTTGTATTGTGTATACTATAGTGCTCAATATGGGTTTGCCTTGTTGGTTACTTGTATGGACTTAGTTCATGTTTTATGTTTTCCTCCCTTGCCTATTTTATATAAAGGGAAGGGTGTTAAATTCTTTTATCCCACATCTAATTTACTTTACTTCAAAAATTTATTAAAAACCCAGAAAATATTTATCTCAAATATATCTGAAATTGTTGATAAAATAAAACATGATGGTATACTAACTCAGAAAATAAAATGCAACGGAAGTAAACTAGGGAAATCAATCACGCTTCAACATCAAATTGTTTCTCAACGCAATCTTCTTTCATATTAATTTCCTCCCCAAAATTTGGGCTTAGGCCCATAGAGAATACATAGAAAATTACAACTATTAGGAAAAATGAAAAATGTGATTGTGGAAATTTGCACTACTGAAGAAACTCAACCTCAAGAAAATTAAGCCTCCCTCACTAGCGATTTGGCCCCTATTTTCCCTCGTATGACCCTTGCACACTTAAGAGATTTGGCTTCTATATATTTTGGCCCTCCTATTCATCTGACTTGGCCTCTCTCTGCCCTCAACTTGGGTTCGCCTTAGATTTCTTCTAAAATTCCCTGTTGCAATTCTTCTTATTTCTCTTCAGTCTAAATTAGCCTCTTTCTCTTAAGAAAACAACTTCCTCAACAATTGTCGTGTCTTCACCTTTCCCTTAGGCTTATTTTATAATTTCATTAAGACAAAATCACTAACCCTGATCTCCTAAGTGATCAATGTCTAGAATTAAATCCTAATCCTCAATTGAGATTATATTCTAACTCACTTAAATAATTTAATTATTTATCCTTGGAAATAAAATAAAAAGAAAATGAAAAAGGTGATTCTCTATTTATATGAGGTCTACTTCTTCTAATTTCTAATTAAAAGCCCCACGCAAGTTTGATTTTTCAGTGGACAAAAGTAATATTGGGTTACAAGCCAATCCACTAGCTTTATAAGATATATGGCAGGATAAACATAAATGTGTGTGACGTAGACCTAAAAAGGAGATGACCTCATATTGTTTTAGGGATCGAAATGCTCCATCAAGGTAAAGACAAGGCTCAAAAATATCTTCAAGCATCGTGATCATCGTCCATCTCAGTGAAATCCCCTAATCACACATCAAAGTAGCTCTAAGGGTCGAAAATCCAGTTGTGGATTCCAGGCATCATCTCCATGGGTTTTAAGTGAGAAATGTGTTGCCTCGTATCTCTAGCATTAGGGCTCCATCGGGTGCAACAAAAGCTCCTCAATCATACCAAGAATAACCATTCTCCTTTGAGCCCTGGATCATGGCATGCCCATCAAGTAGAGTGAAGGCCAGCTTGGGGGCATGTTTTGTCCATTGGTACATCACCAAAGGTCCTCCATGCTAGGCAAGAGAAGCCCAATGTTCTAGCCCCTTGGGCTGCTCTAGGATGCAAATTATTTGCCCAAGTCATCAAAAGGCGTAACGCTCAACAAAAAGTGGGAAACATTGCATCTGTTATGTCATCATGTTCTCTAGAATGTAGGATGTGGCCTGGGAATTATGTGGAGTGGCGTGCCCTCAAGACCTCTAATGCTTTGGATGTAACTTGTCAAAATCAACTCAAAGTCAAGTGAAAGAAATCACTCATTAGAGACTAAGATCATAAATGCATCTAAGGGGACCCTAATGAAGCGTTTAGGGCATATTAATGCTTCAAACTGGGACCACATTGAAATACTTTACTAGGTGTTCCCTACCTTTGTAGGGGTGGCTAAGTATTCAACCCTATTAGGTTCTTCTAGCCCCTACGGGGAGGTGGCATTTCCAAGGTTAACCATTCAATCAATATGCATTGGTGTAAATAAGTGACAATAGAAAGGAAGAACTTTCATGGCCAAGTGCCGTGGTCAGGAGACCAACTAATGAGAGTCCACATCTTGAGTGTATAGATGTAATGGAGGGAGCAATCATGGATGCATGAGTTACCTTGCTTGATTTTTATAATATAGCATTTCATTTACCCCTTAAGATGTGGTGGTTTGTCACTAATTAGGGTTGGGACATGCAAGGGTTCATTTTCATGAGATGGAGCATCAAGTACTCTGGAACTGGGTGATGGCTGATGAGTAGGATGGAGATCATGCTTGGCTTTTGCCCACGCGCTAAATTATGTCTCGACCATCTTTTGCATTTTGACTTTATTTTCCTTCATTGTGCCCATATTATTCCTTTCCATTATTTTCACTACATCAACCTGCATGGCAATGTTTTTTGGCCCTACTCAAATATGTAGATAAGAGAGCACCAAATCCCAATGAACCTATGATAGTTGAACGCGAATATTAGAGATAGTATCAAGGGCTTATAATGTGTTGTGGAAGGCGCTATGTATGGTAAAGGGAGAATGGACACACTATTTCAAATCTAGGTCTTCCAAGTAATGCTTCTCCTAGAACCCTAAGTCCTTAGGGGAAGTCCCATTGGACTAGGGATAAAAATTAACCCCCTTGGTAAAGTGAGAAAATAAATTTATAGCCGATATCGGTCAATCATCTAGATCATCCCTTTCTACTAAATGCCCAAAACACTAAGTAAAAGCACCAAATTGCAAAATGATCAAAGTACTTGTTGAGTGGTATCCCATCATTGAAGAGGAGTGCTGGATAGTGACAGGTATAGTTACTGCTGCAGATGGTGGAGGAGCTGACATATCATCATCATCAAGCTAATGTGTAGGGCCGTTGGTTGGTCGGATATCCAAAATAGGAGAACATTTTTTCTGCTAGGGTTAGCCATTTTGGTGGGTAACACCTCTCCTCTATTTTTATTTTATGTGCTAGAATAGTGTGATAAGGCTGAGATGAATGGAATTGAGGAAGTGAACTATTTTCTGTTCTTTTAGAATCACGTGCAAAAATGTGAAACATTGAGCTAGATCCTCTGAAACAAGAACAAACAAACTTGTCAACCTCTCTATTTGGCCAAAATTTCCCTTTTCTTCATATTTCCTTTGGATCCTGAGTGATTTAAGTTATCTCTTTAGCTAAGATATCTCTTGAAGAGTGGGAAATAGGCTAGGTTACACATTATTTTGTTATAATTTTGGTGACTATGTCATTTCTCTATGATGAGAGTCAATTTAGTTCATCCTTTTGATGGCTCGTTTTGGGTTGAAGGCATCGTTAGTGAATTGGAACTACTCTTCTTTGGGGAAGCTGCCCCCCTTACCCCTTTTCTCTTTCTTTCATTGGACATTTCTTATCCTCGCCTATCTTTTGACATTCTAAATGCTTTCATTGGTGCTTTGTTAGCTATTGTGGTTATTCCAAAAGTGTTTTCACATAGCTAAGAGAGTGCTTGGTCTCCTAGTCCATATGAGATGCTTGGTGGACATATGGATGGCTTAATTTGGGTGGATGATTGACGTTGTTTAGAGTGCTAGAATGATGCATTTACCTAGGAGGTTGTTATCCTAATCAAAATTATGACTAGCCCATTGGGTGCACACAATGGGGAGGTCATTTGTTTGATTACGCGAAATACTTAGCTCAAAGGAGGAGTTCTAGGCACCTAGCCCTATGGAGTTTGGACACTTCACTTGAGGACGCTTGGGTTGAGGAGCATATTTCATAGAGGTTGAGCATGGACCTAGACACATGTTAAGAAGTATTGGCACATAATAACCACCTTGACACACATGTTGAGGCGTGTTGGGCAGAAGAGGGCATGTGATGCATAACTAGAGGAGGAATGCCTTAAATGAGGACACTTGGAGAGTGAAACACGATGGGAGAGGGAGTGGTGTTGGTCTAGTAATGTGTTGGAGAGTGCACAATCTTAGAGGAGGGGGCATTGAGCCTAAGGAGCTTCATGCTTGGATTGTGTACAGTTACTGCTCAAACTAGTAGGGGACCTAAAGGGAATTCCTAAAGGGCTAATGCTAGGCCAAGGGCAACAAATGGAGTCTTAGTCCACTGTCACCTGTCTGGGGGCACAAAAGTGTCCTCATGGGCCTCCAAACAAATCGAAGATACCTGTAGGCTTCCCTCAAGGGCTAGGATGATGGTGTTGGTGATGCCACATCATTGTGGATGTCGTGGATCATCTCCCAAGTGTATGGTGTAGATTTGGAGCCGACTGGGCATGATGGATCAAGTGCATCCTTCTCGTCCCATAAGTGAACCACGAGAAATCATTCAATGGCTTGAGGAATCCATGGATTGTAATCTTCTGTTGTGTAGGTCCATGGCTCTCAATGCTCACCCTACATGTGTCAATGTAGCCTTCTCTAGGATTAGGACCGCGTATAGGGAGACCAAACACAAGATGGAAACCATATGCAATTCTGCATAAGATCCAATACATCCCCTAGCCTTCTAGTACAACAAGTCATTAGAGAAATTGAGTAAATGAGCCTACCTAATCATGGACCACAGGTGGGGAGTTCATAATGGCTTGCCCTTCCATAATGGGCTTTGAGATGTGCCAATGCCTCCTAATTCCAAATGGGGTTAACCAATAATCCTATTAGGTGGGCTCTACTTGTAAAGGGGATAATATAGTCAAGGTACATCCTTCGAGAGGTGGCGACACGTGACAAATAGGTGAATGAAGTACGGAATGAGAAAGGGTAGCCCTGGGTCACATGTTGCGTTACAAGGGTAGCTAATAAGAGGGAAGCCCACACTTGGGTTTATAATGTGTAGGAGGGGGAAATCATGGTACATGAGGTGCCCTGACCTTGATTTTTCCACCCTCCTTTAATACCTTTTGCCTTTTTGTGATTTTTTTTTATTAACTGCTCGGGGCTCTAGGGGTTAGAGCATGATGTATAAGATATAACAATGAATTCCCCCTTTTAAAGTGGGGTGGTTCATTGCCCACTAGGGGTAGGGACAATCATGGGTTCCTATATGATGATGGAGGCTCATACAACCTGTAGGAACCAAGTTGATGGCCATGATAATGGGGTTCAACTCATGTATTGTCTTTTGCCCATGTGCTAAATGCTTTTGTCCCGACCATTTTGTCATTTTGTGGTACTTTTCCGGTTGAATGTGGCCATATGTGCTTTTAACTTTCTTTTCAGCTGCATCAACCTCCGACCTTCCTTCCAAGCCATGACGTAAGGTGTGGGCAAGGTGAAGGGGCGAGCTAACTCTATGTGGACCCAATGGAGGAATGTGGATCCAGGTGGGACAAAATATGGATGGGGTGATAATGAATGGAAAGAGGGTAATATGAGCGGATAAGGGAGCGGGACCACACAACCAAAATCAGGGTTTGTCGTGAAATACCATCCCTGGAACCAAATGATCAGTAAAAGAGATACCACAGGACTAGAATCCAAGGTTAATTCCCAAAAGGGGTGTAGGGGATAGAAGCACAGACCTAGCCCATCCATTCTGCCGAAACCCCCCATTAATCCATGCCCAAAAGTGTCCATGACATGTACACTACAATACTCTATTTCAAAATGACAAGGCATACCTTTAGATTTGGGAGGCCCACTTTATAACATATGGTCATGGCAGATGGTTGAGGGACCACATGGCTAGCTCAGGTGGCGGATAAATGGCGCAATGAGCTAGCTTATGGCTGCAAGGGGCTCCTTGTCGCTGGCTGAGGACCATCTCGGAGAAAAAATTTCTCCTATGGATATTACCCACAAAATGGGTGGTAACATGTACCACGTTGGGTTTTTGTAGAACCCAAGTATGACACTTGTTATCCTTGTATTGTGTATACTATGGTGCTAAATGTGGGTTTGCCTTGTTGGTTACTTGTATGGACTTATTTCATGTTTTATGTTTTCCTCCCTTGCCTCTCTCTGCCCTCAACTTGGATTCCCCTGAAATTTCTTCTGAAATTTCTTGTTGCAATTACTCTTACTTCTCTTCAGTCTAAATTAGCCTCTTTCTCTTAAGAAAACCGGTTCCTCAACAATTGTTGTGTCTTCACCTTTCCCTTAGGCTTAAATTATAATTTCATTAAGACAAAATCACTAACCCTAATCTCCTAAGTGATCAATGGCTAGAATTAAATCCTAATCCTCAATTGAGATTATATTATAAGTCACTTAAATAATTTAATCATTTATCGATAGAAATCAAATAAAAACAAAATGAAAAAGGTGATTATCTATTTATATGAGGTCTACTTCATATTTATTTTAGGGATCAAAATGCTCCATCAAGGCAAAGATAAGGCTCAAAAATGTCTTCCGGCATCATGATCATCCTCCATCTTAGGGAAATCCCCAAATCACTCATCAAAGCAGCACCCATGGTCGAAAATCCAGATGTGGGAGCCAGACATCATCTCCATGGGTTTTAATTGAGAAATGTGGTGCCTCGTATCTCTAACATTAGGGCTCCATCACGTGCAACAAGGCCTCCTCAATCATACCAAGAATAACGGTCCTCCTTTGAGCCTTGGATCATGGCATGCCCAACAAGTAGAGTGAAGGCCAACTTGGGGGCATGTTTCGTCCATTGGTACATCACCAAAGATCCTCCACGCTAGGCAAGAGAAGCAAAATGTTCTAGCTCCTTGGGCTGCTCTGGGATGCAAACTAATTGCACAATTCATCAAAAGGCCTAACGCTTTGCCAAAAGTGGGCAACATTGCATCTGTTATGTCATCATGCTCTCTAGAATGTAGGATATGGCTGGGGAATTATGTGGATTGGGGTGCCATCAAGACCTCTAATGCTTTGGATAACCTGTCAAAATCAACTCAAAGTCAAGTGAAAGCAACCACTCATTAGAGACTAAGATCATAAATGCATTAAGTGGACCATACTGAAGCGTTTAGAGCATATTAATACTTCAAACTGGGAGCACCTTGAAATATTTTACTAGACCAAGTCCATTAAAGGTGTTCCCTACCTTTGTAGGGGTGGCTAAGTATTCAACCCTATTAGGTGCTTCGAGCCCCCAAGGGGAGGTGGCATTTCTAAGGTTAACCATTCAATCAATAGGCATTGGTGTAAATAAGTGACAATGGAAGGGAGAACCTTCATGGCCAATTGCCATGGTCAGGAGACCAACTAATGAGAGTCCACACCTTGAGTTTACAGATGTAATGGAGGGAGCAATCATGGATGCATGATTTACCTTTCTTGTCCTTCTTTTCCCACCCCTTTGGTTCACCTTTTACTTTTTTTTTTATAATGATTTGTATTTTGGTGCATAGCTGAAGGGTCAAAGCTTGATTTTTATAATATAGCATTTAGTTTACCCCTTAAGATGTGGTGGTTTGTCACTAATTAGGGTTGGGATATGCAAGGGTTCCTTTTGATGAGATGGAGCATCAAGTACTTTGGAACTGAGTGATGGCTAATGAGGAGGGTGGAGATCATGCTTGGATTTTGCCCATGCGCTAAATTGTGCTTCGACCATCTTTTGCATTTTGATCTTATTTTCTTTCATTGTGGCCATATTATGCCTTTCCATTCTTTTAGCTGCATGAACCTCCAGGGCAATGTTTTTTGGCTCTACTCAAATATGTAGATAAGAGAGCACCAAATCCCAATGAAGCAATCGCAGTTGAACCTGAAGAATAGTGATAGTATCAAGGGCTTATAATGTATTGTGGAAGGTGTTATGTATGATAAAGGGATAATGGACACTCTATTTCAAATCTAGGTCTCCTAAGTAGTGCCCCTCCTAGAACCCTAATTCCTTAGGGGAAGTCCCATTGGACTAGGGATTAAAATTGACTCCCATGGTAAAGTGAGAAAACAAATTTATGGCTGATATCGGTCAATCATCTAGATCACCCCTTTCTCCATACTAAATGCCCAAAACATCAAGTAAAAGCAGGAAATTGCAAAATGATCAAAGTACTTGTTGAGTGGTATCCCATCATTCAAGAAGCACGTTGGATAGTGACAGGTATAGTTACTGGTCCAGATGGTGGAGGAGTTGACATATCATCATCGTCAAGCTAATGTGTAGGGCTGTTGGCTGGTCAGATATCCAAAGTAGGAGAACATTTTTTCTGCTAGGCTTACCCATTTTGGTGGGTAACACCTCTCGATTTTTGTTTTATGCGCTAGAATAGTGTAATAAGGCTGAGATGAATGGAATTGAGGAAGTGAAATATTTATTGTTCTTTTGGACCTTGAGTGATTTAAGTTATCTCTTTACCCAAGATATCCCTTGAAGAGTGGGAAGTAGGCTAGGTCACACATTATTTTGTTATAATTTTGGTGACTATGTCATTTCACTATGATGCGTGAGTGTCAATTTAGTTCATCCTTTTCATGGCTCCTTTTGGGTTGAAGCCATTGTTAGTGAATTGGAATTACTCTTCCTTGGGAAACTTCCTTCTTACCCCTTTTCTCTTTCTTTCATGGGAGATTTCTTATCCTTGCCTATCTTTTGACCTTCTAAATTCTTTCATCGGTGCTTTGTTAGCTATTGGGGTTATTCCAAAAGTGTTTTCACATAGCTAGGAGAGTGCTAGGTCTTCTAGTCCATAGGAGATGCTTGATGGACATATGGATGGCTTAATTTGGGTGGATGATTGACCTTGTTTAGAGTGCTAGCATGATGCATTTACCTAGGAGGTTGTTATCCTAATCAACATTATGACTAGCCCATTGGGTGCACACAATGGGGAGGTCATTTGCTTGATTACGAGAGATACCTAGCTCGAAGGAGGAGTTCTACTCACCTAGCCCTATGGAGTTGGACACTTGACTTGAGGACGCTTGGGTCGAGGAGCATACTTCATAGAGGATGAGCATGAACCTAGACACATATGTTGAGAAGCATTGGCACATAATGACCACCTTGACAGACATGTGGAGGCGTGTTGGGCAGAAAAGGGCATGTGATACATAACTGGAGGAGGAATACCTTAAATGAGGACACTTGGAGAGAGTGCACCATGTTAGAGGAGGGGGCATTGATCCCAAGGAGGATCATGCTTGGATTGTGTACTCTTATTGCTCAAACTAGCAGGGGACCTAAAGGGAATCCCTAAAGGGAAAATGCTAGGCCAACGACAACAAATGGAGTCTTAGTCCACTATCACCTCAGTTAAGACTCTCTTCTACTTACGGAATTTCACCGATGGGACGAAACTCAGTATGTGTGGGATCACTAATGAAGGATAAGTCAATGGATATGAGTGACCCGAATATAGCTTTGCTAGAATTTGAAGGATAAAGATTGCTTGCTTTGTAATCAAGCTATTATGTAATCTAGGGAAAGGAGAGGATTTGAGGGTTAGGTTTATGTGATAAGGCTTGTGAAGGAGTTTCCCAATCCCTAAAATCCTTGTTATAAATTGTATCTCAGATGGTTCTTGAAGGATGGTCTTTCAAAGGAGTGGGACCACACGGGCCAAGTGGACCTGGTCTAAGGTATTGGGAAGGAATGTAGCAACATATCATATTCTTACCCTAATAAGGTGGGGAGAGGATCAAAGAAAATATAATTGCTCAAGATGTTGGTTTGACCCTGGGAAGTGCTAGCCTTGGGGATGGCAGGGCAAGTTTTGGTCCTGGAGCTAGGGATTGGCTTTTCTCCCAACTCCACCATCAGAATGTCTTCAAATTTGGAGGAGGGCTAGAGGAAAGGCCAGCGTAGGAGACCCTAGGAGATCGAATTTTTTTAGTTGCTAACTTGTCAGGAAATTAATGCCCTAGGCACTCCAATGGGACTAGACTTGGGAAAAGGTGAAAGAATAAGAGTTTTGGTGACCACCCTTGGCAGATCAGTGCCTTACTCCTTGGGAGAATGGAGTCGATGTTGATTATGTGTAATATTTCTTGGTTCCCAATCAAGGAGGCCTCAAAATTACTTCACCAATCATCTAGGTCAAGTGAAACCAATCTTGCAGCTTTTATACTTCAAATGCACAAGCAAAATTGCTTATCGAGGTCAAGTTTTACCCCTAGGATATTTCGCTCACACTACATGGCCCATACATAGAGAGAACATTATAATAGAGACAATTCCACAATATTAAGCAATAACTGCATGCAACAATTAGCCTAGATCCAGAAAAAAAGCGTGAAATTCTCTAAAGACGAGAGAGATCCTATCCAAAGTGATGATGAGAAATGATCTCACCTCACTTGTATTTATACACAACTTAGGACTTAGGAGTTCGAGTTAGCCTCCTTGGCTTACACAAGCCCTAGAAATAAAATAATGTTCTAATAATAAAACATCTGGTGGCAAGCCCACCAAAATGGCTTATAAATGAAAAGATGTGCCTCTCAAGAGGTCAAATAACAATCTATGCATGTCGTAGGGCCCTCTAAGAGACCTAATGAGGTCCATGGGTGGCATAATGAAGAGAAGGACCCTCAAAAGCAATGCGCAAGGGGTTGGCCCCTTGTAATAACCTGTGGTCCTCCAAATTACATACGAGGGAACACAAGTGTCCTCATGGGGCTCCAAAGGAATCGAAGATACCTATACGCTGCCCTCAAGGGCTAGGATGATGGTGTGGGTGATGCCACATCATCGTGGAAGTCCTGGATCATCTCTCAAGTGTATGGTGTAGATCTGGGGCCGACTGGGCACAATGGATCAAGTGCATCCTCCTCATCCCATAAGTGAACCACGGGCAATATCTGAATGGCTGTGGGAAGCCATGGATTGTAATCTTCTGCTGTGGAGGCCCATGGATCTCAACGATTGCTCTACATGTGCAAATTTAGCCCTCTGGAGGATTAGGACCCCGTATATGGAGACCAGACCCTAGATAGTGCAGGAAAATTTCTAAAGGGTTAGACTTAGAAATTTCAACAGTTTATTGTCCACCAGGCATCGAGACAATCATCGGTTCCTTTATGATTAGGGAGGCTCATAGAACCTATAGGAACCAGGCTGATGGCCATGATAATGGGGTAGAGATCATGTATTGGCTTTTGCTCGTGTGCTAAATGATTTTGTCCCGACCATCTTTTGCTTTTTGTGGTACCTTTCCTATTGAATGTGGCTATATATGCTTTTAGCTTTCTTTTTAGCTGCATTAACCTCCGGGCTTCATTTCAAGCCATGACCCAAGGTGTGGGCAAGGGGAAGGGTCGAGCTACCTATGTGGATTCGATGGAGGGATGTCGACCCAAGTTGGAGAAAAGATGGATGGGGTGATAATGAATGGAAAGAGCGTAATATAAGCGGATACGGGAGCGGGATGACACAACCAAAATCAGGGTCTCCCGTGAAATACCATCCCTAAAACAAAATGATGAGTAAAAGAGATCCCACGGGACTAGAATCCAAGTTTAATTCCTAAAAGGGGTCTAGGGGATAGAAGCACAGACCACGTCCATCCAATTTGTTGAATGCCCCCATTAATCCATGCCCAGAAGTGTCCATGACAAGCAAACTACAATACTCAATTTCAAAATGACAAGCCATACCTTTAGATTCGGGAGGCCCACCTTCAAATATATGATCATGGGAGATGGTTGAGGGACCACATGGCTAGCTCAGGTTGTGGAGAAATGGCACAATGAGCTAATTGATGGCTGCAAGGGGCTTCTTGTTTCCAACTAAGGACCATCTCGGAGAAAAACTTTCTCCTAGGAATATTACCCAAAAAATAGTAGGTAACATGTATCACATTGGGTTTTTGTAGAACCTGAGTATGACACTTGTTATCCTTGTATTGTCTATACTATAGTGCTCAATCCTACTATGAAAAATGGGCCTTTGGAAATTTTCACTACTGAAGAAACTCAACCTCAAGAAAATTAAGCCTCCCTCACCTGCAATTTGCAATTCTTCTTACTTCTCTTCAATCTAAATTAGCCTCTTTCTTTTAAGAAAACCGCTTCGTCAACAATTATTGTGTCTTCACGTTTCCCTTAAGCTTATTTTATAATATATTAAGACAAAATCAATAACCCTAATGTCCTAAGTGATCAATGGCTAGAATTAAATCCTAATCCTCAATTCAGATTATATTCTAAGTCACTTAAATAATTGAATTATTTATCCTTAGAAATAAAATAAAAACAAAATGAAAAAGGTGATTCTCTATTTATATGAGGTCTACTTCTTCAAATATCTAATTAAAAGCCCCTATGCAAGTTTGATTTTTCAGTGGACAAAAGTAAAATTGGGTTACAAGCCAACCCACTAGTTTTACAACATAATATACCAAGATAAGCATAAATGTGTGTGGCGTAGACCTAAAAAGGTGATGCATCATATTGTTTTAGGGATCAAAATGCTCCATCAAGGCAAAGGCAAGGCTCAAAAATGTCTTCAAGTATCATGATCATCCTCTATCTCAAGGAAATCCCCATATCACACATCAAAGCAGCTCCAAGGGTCAAAAAGCCAGTTGTGCGTGTTAGACATCATCTCCATGGGTTGCAAGTGAGAAATGTGGTGCCTTGTATCTCTAGAGTTAGGGGTGCATCGGGTGCAACAACACCTCCTCAATCATATTAAGAATAACCATCCTACTTTGAGCGTTGGATCATGGCATGCCCATTAGGTAGAGTGAAGGACAACTTGGGGGCATATTTTGTCCATTGGTACCTCACCAAAGATCCTCCATGCTAGGCAAGAGAACCCCAATGTTCTAGCTCCTTGGGCTACTCTTGGATGCATATTAATTGCCCAATTAATCAAAAGGCCTAATGCTCTGCCAAAAGTGGGCAACATTGCATCTGTTATGTCATCATGCTCTCTAGAATGTAGGATATGGCCAGGGAATTATGTGGAGTGGCTTGCCCTTAAGACCTCTAATGCTTTGGATAACGTGTCAGAATCAACTCAAAGTCAAGTGAATGCAACCACTCATTAGAGACCAAGATACTAAATGTATCTAAGTGGACCATACTGAAGCGTTTAGGGCATATTAATACTTCAAATTGGGAGCATTTTGAATTATTTTACTAGACCAAGTCCATTAAAGGTGTTCCCTACCTTTGTAGGGGTGGCTAAGTATTCAATCCTATTAGGTCCTTCTAGCCCTCAAGGGGAGGTGGCATTTCTAAGGTTAACTATTCAATCAATAGGCATTGGTGTAAATAAGTGACAATGGAAAGGAAGAACATTCATGGCCAAGTGCCATGGTTAGGAGACAACTAGTGAGAGTCCACATCTTGAGTGTATAGATGTAATTGAGGGAGCAATCATGGATGCATGAGTTACCTTGATGCTTGATGGACATATGGATGGCTTAGTTTGGGTGGATGATTGACCTTGTTTAGAGTGCTAGCATAATGCATTTACCTAGGAAGTCGTTATCCTAATCAACATTATGACTAGCTCATTGGGTGCACACAATGGGGAGGCCATTTGCTTGATTACAAGAGATACCTACCTCGAACGAGTAGTTCTAGGCACCTAGCCCTATGGAGTTTGGACACTTGACTTGAGTACGCTTGGATCGAGGTGCATACTGCATAGAGGTTGAGCATGGACCTAGACACATATGTTGAGAAGCATTGACACATAATAACCACCTTGACACACATGGTGAGGCGTGTTGGGCAGAAAAGGGCATGTGATACATAACTAGAGGAGGAATGCCTTAAATGAGGACACTTGGAGAGTGAAACACCATGGGAGAGGGAGTGGTGTTGGTTTAGCAATATGTTGGAAAGTGCACCATCTTAGAGGAGGGGGCTTTGAGACCAAGGAGGATCATGCTTGGATTGTGTACTGTTATTGCTCAAACTAGTAGGGGACCTAAAGGGAATCCCTAAAGGGCAAATGCTAGGCTAAGGGCAACAAATGGAGTCTTAGTCCCCTGTCACCTCAGCTAAGGCTCCCTTCTATTTACGAAATTTAACCGATGGGAGGAAACTCGGTGTGTGTGGGAGAAAGACTTGTGAAGGAGTTTACCAATCCGTAAAATCCTTGTTAGAATTGATATCTCAAATGGATCTTGAAGGATGGTCTTTTAAAGGAGTGGGACCACACGGGGCCAAGTGGACCCAGTCTAGGGTATGAGGAAGGAATGTAGTAACCAATGATATTCTTACCCTAGACAAGGTTGGGAGACGATCAAAGAAAATATAATTGCTCAAGATGTTGGTTTGACCCTCAGAAGTGCTACCGTTGGGAATGGTAGGGCAAGTTTTGGTCCCTGAGCTAGGGCTTGGCTTTCCTCCCAACTCCAACGTCAGAATGAATTCAAATTTGGAGGAGGGCTAGAGGAAAGGCCACCACGGGAGACCCTAAGAGATCGAATTTTTTTAGTGGCTAACTTGTCAAGAAATTGATGCCCTAGGCTGCCCAATGGGACTAGACTTGATACAAGGTGAAAACAAGAGAGCTTTGGTGACCACCCTTGGCAGATCAATGCCTTAATCCTTGAGAGAATTGAGTCTATGTTGATTATGTGTAATATTTCTTGGTTCGCAATCAAAGACGCCTCAAAATTACTTCACAAACCCTCTACGTCAAGTGAAAGCAATATTGCAGCTTTTATACTTCAAATACACAAGAGGAATTACTTATTGAGGTCAAATTTTAGCCCTCAAATATTTTGTTCACACTACGTGGCCCATACATCAAGAGAACGTTATAATAGAGACAATTCCACAATATTAAGCAATAACTACATGCAACAATTAGCCCTAAAACAACTAAACTCCCATTCCAGCATATATGCCAAAAATTAACTAGAATAAATTCAAAATTTCGTACTTACATGCAGTAGAGTATATCCAACCATTCACAAATGACAATAGACAAGCTCCAAGAGAATATAGACCAACAACCATACATCAAAATTCATCCATAAAAGCTCCAATTCATCCTCCAGAAAAAAGTGTGAAATTCTTTAAAGAAGAGAGAGATCCAATCCAAAGTGATAATGAGAAATGAACTCACCTCAATTGTATTTATACACAACTTAGGAGTTCGAATTAGCCTCCTTCGTTTACATAAGCCCTAAAAATAAAATAATGTTCTAATAATACAACGTTTGGTGACAAGCCCACCAAACTAGCTCATAAATGAAAAGATAAGCCTCTCAAGAGGTCAAATAATAATATATGCATGTCGTAGGGCCCTATAAGGGCCCTAACGAGGTACATGGGTGCCATAATGAAGAGAAGGACCCTCAAAAGCAATGGGAAAGAGGTTGGACCCTTGTAATAACCTGTTGTGCTTTAAATAACCTCTTGGGGCACACAACTGTCCTCATGTGTCTCCAAAAAAATTGAAGATACCTGTAGGTTGTCCTGAAGGGCTAGGATAATTGTGTGGGTGATGCCACATCGTCGTAGAAGTCCTGGATCATCTCCCAAGTGTATGGTGTAGATCTGGGCCTAGCTGGGCATGATGGATCAAGTGCATTCTCCTCGTCCCATAAGTGAACCACAAGCAATATCTGAATGGTTGTGGGATCCATGCATTGTAATCTTCTGTAGTTGAGGCGCATGGCTCTCAACGCTTGCCTTACATTTGCCAATGTAGCCCTCTGGAGGATTAGGATCCCGTATAGGGAGACCAAACCCAAGATGGAAACCATCTGCAATCCTGCATACGATCCAATGCGTCCCCTAGCCTTCCAGTACAACAAGTCATTAGAGAAATTGAGTAAATGAGCCTACCTAATCATGGACCACAATTGTGGACGTCATAATGGCCTATCCTTCCATAATGGGCTTCGAGATGTGCCAATGCCTCCTAATTCCAAATAGGGTTAACCAATAATCCTATTAGGTGGTTTTTGCTTCTAAATGGGATAATATAGTCAAGGTACATCCTTCAAGAGGTGTTTCCATGTGATAGATAGGTGAATGAAGTAGGGAATCAGAAGGGGTAGCCCTGGGTCACATGTTGGGGTACAAGGGTAGCTAATAAGAGGGAAGCACTTTTGGGCTTATAATGTGTAGAAGGGAGCAATCGTGGTACATGAGGTGCCACGACCTTGATTTTTCCACCGTCCTTTAACACCTTTTGCCTTTTGTGATTTTCTCTAATTAACTGCTCGGGGCTCAAGGGGTCAGAGCATGATGTATACGATATTACAGTAAATTCCCCATATTAAGGTGGGACAGTTCATTGCCCACCAGGGTTCGGGACAATCATGGGTTCCTATATGATGAGGGAGGCTCATAGAACATGTAGGAACCAGGCTGATGGCCATGATAATTAGGTAGAGCTCATGTATTGGCTTTTGCTCTCGTGCTAAATGCTTTTGTCTCGACCATGTTTTGCATTTTGTGGTACTTTTCCTGTTGAATGTGGCCATATATGCTTTTAACTTTATTTTTAGATGTATCAACCTCTGGGCTTCATTCCAACCATAGCCCGAAGTGTGGGCAAGGGGAAGGGGTGAGCTAACCCTATGTGGACTCGATGGAGGGATGTCGACCCAGGTGGGAGAAAAGATGGATGGGGTGATAATTAATGGAAAGAGGGTAATATAAGCGGATAAGGGAGCGGGACCACACAACCAAAATCAGGGTTTACCATGAAATACCATCCCTGAAACTAAATGCTCAGTAAAAGAGATCCCACGGGACTAGAATACAAGGTTAATTCCTAAAATGGCTTTAGGGGAAAAAAGCACAGATCCAGACCATCCTTTCTGCCGAATCTACCCATTAATCCATGCCCAGAAGTGTCCATGACATGCAAACTACAATAATCTATTTCAAAATGACAAGGCATATCTTTAGATTCGGGAGGCCCACCTTCAAACATACGATCATGGCAGATGGTCGAGGGACCACATGGCTAGCCCAGGTGGCGGAGAAATGGCACAATGTGCTAGTTCATGGCTACAAGGGGTTGCTTGCTGTCAGATGAGGATCGTCTCGGAGAAAAATTTCTCCTAGGGATACTACCCACAAAATGGTGGGTAACATGTACCACATTGGGTTTTTGTAGAACCCATGTATGACACTTGTTATCCTTGTATTGTGTATATTATAGTGCTCAATGTGGGTTTGTCCTGTTGGTTACTTTATGGACTTAGTTCATGTTTTATGTTTTCCTCCCTAGCCCATTTTATATAAAGGGAAGGGTGCTAAATTCTTTTATCACAGGTTTGATTACTTTACTTTAAAAATTTATTAAAAACCCAGAAAATATTTATCTCAAATATTTCTGAAATTGTTGATAAAATAAACATGATGGTATACTAACTTAGAAAATAAAATGCAACGAAAGTAAACTAGGGAAATCAATCACACTACAACATCAAATTTGTTCCCAACGCAATCTTCTTTCATATTAATTTCCTCCCCAAAATTTGGGCTTAGGACCATAGAGAATACATATAAAATTACAACTATTGGGAAAAATGAAAAATGGGCCTGTGGAAATTTGCAATGCTGAAGAAACTCAACCTCAAAAGCTTCCCTCACCAGCAATTTGGCCCCTCTTTTCCCTCTTATGACCCTTGCGCACTACAAAAATTTGGCCTCTGTATATTTTGGCCCCCCTATTCATCTGACTTGGCCTCTCTCTGTCCTCAACTTGGATTCCCTTGAAATATCTTTAGAAATTCCTTGTTGCAATTCTTCTTACTTCTCTTCAGTCTAAATTAGCCTCTTTCTCTTAAGAAAACCGCTTCCTCAACAATTGTTGTGTCTTCACCTTTCCCTTAGGCTTATTTTATAATTTCATTAAGACAAAATCACTAACCCTAATCTCCTAAGTGATCAATGCCTAGAATTAAATCCTAATACTCAATTGTTGTTATATTCTAAGTCAATTAAATAATTTAATTATCTATCCTTAGAAATCATATAAAAACAAAATGAAAAGTGTGATTCTCTATTTATATGAGGTCTACTTCTTCTAATTTCTAATTAAAAGCCCCTACGCAAGTTTGATTTTTCGGACAAAAGTAAAATTGCGTTACAGGCCAACCCAATAGCTTTATAACATAATATGCCAAGATAAGCATAAATGTGTGTGACGTAGGCCTAAAATGGTGATGATAATTCTCCATCAAGGCAAATACAAGGCTCAAAAATGTCTTCAAGCATCGTGATCATCGTCCATCTCAGAGAAATCCCCAAATCACACATCAAAGCAGCTCCAAGGGCCAAAAATCTAGCTGTGGGTGCCAGACATCGTCTCCATGGGTTTCAAGTGAGAAATGCGCTGCCTCGTATCCCTAGCGTTAGGGCTCCATTGGGTGCAATAAGACCTCCTCAATCATACCAATAATAACCATCCTCCTTGGAGCCTTAGATCATGGCATGCCCATCGAGTAGAGTGAAGGCCAACTTGGGGGCATGTTTTGTCCATTGGTACATCAACAAATATCCTCCATGCTAGGCAAGAGAAGCCCAATGTTCTAGCTCCTCGGGTTGCTCAGGGATGGAAATTAATTGTCCAAGTCATCAAAAGGCCTAACGCTCTCCCAAAAGTGGGCAACATTGCATCTGTTATGTCATCATGCTCTCTAGAATGTAGGATATGGCTCGGGAATTATGTGGAGTGGGTCGCCCTCAAGACCTCTAGTGCTTTGGATAACCTATCAAAATCTACTCAAAGTCAAGTTAAAGCAACCACTCATTAGAGACTAAGATCATATATGCATCTAAGTGGACCATACTGAAGCGTTTAGGGCCATATTAATACTTCAATCTGGGATCACCTTGAAATATTTTACTAGACCAAGTCCATTAAAGGTGTTCCATACATTTGTAGGGGTGGCTAAGCATTCAACCCTATTAGGTGCTTCTAGCCCCCAAGGGGAGGTGGCATTTCTAAGGTTAACCATTCAATCAATATGCATTTGTGTAAATAAGAGACAATGGAAAGGAAAAGCATTCATGGCCAAGTGCCATGGTCAGGAGACCAACTAATGAGTGTCCACATCTTGAGTGTATAGATGTAATGGAGGGAGCAATCATGGATGCATGAGTTACCTTGCTTCTCCTTCTCTTCCCACCCCTTTTGTTCACCTTTTACTTTTTTTTTATAATGATATGTGTTTGGTGCATAGCTCAAGGGTCAAAGCTTGATTTTTATAATATAGCATTTAATTTACCCCTTAAGGTGTGGTGGTTTGTCACTAATTAGGGTTGGGACATGTAAGGGTTCATTTTGATGAGATGGAGCATCAAGTACTTTGGAACTGGGTGATGGCTAATGAGGAGGGTGGAGATCATATGCTTGGCTTTTGCCCACATGCTAAATTATGTCTCGACCATCTTTTGCATTTTGATCTTATTTTCGTTCATTATGGCCATATTATGCTTTTTCATTCTTTTAGCTGCATCAACCTCCAGGGCAATGTTTTTTGGCCCTACTCAAATATGTAGATAAGAGATCACCAAATCCATATGAACCAACGGAAATTGAACCCGAAGAATAGAGATAGTATCAAGGGCTTATAATGTGTTGTGGAAGGTGTTATGTATGGTAAAGGGAGAATGAACACGCTATTTGAAAACTAGGTCTTCCAAGTAGTGCACCTCCTACAAGCCTAAGTCCTTAGGGGAAGTCCCATTGGACTAGGGATAAAAATTAACCCCCTTGGTAAAGTGAGAAAACGAATTTATAGCCGATATCTGTCAATCATTTAGATCACCCCTTTCTCCATACTAAATGCCCAAAACATGAAGTAAAAGCAATGAATTGCAAAATGATCAAAGTACTTGTTGAGTGGTATCCCATCATTCAAGAGGAGTGCTGGATAGTGACAGGTATAGTTACTGGTGCAGATGGTGGAGGAGTTGGCATATCATCATCGTCAAGCTAATGTGTAGGGTTGTTTGCTGGTCAGATACGAAAAATAGGAGAACATTTTATCTGCTAGGGTTACCCATTTTGGTGGGTAACACCTCTCCTCTATTCTTATATTATGCGCTAGAATAGTGTAATAAGGCTCACATGAATGGAATTGAGGAAGTGAACTATTTTCTTTTCTTTTAGAATCACATATGCAAAAATGTGAAGCGTGTAGCTAGATCCTCTAGAACAAGAACAAATACAACCCTTTCAACCCCTTTTTTTGGCAAATTTTTTCCCTTTCTTCATATTTCCATTGGACCCTAAATGATTTAAGTTATCTCTTTAGCCAAGATATCCCTTGAAGAGAGGGAAGTAGGTTAGGTCACACATTATTTTGTTATAATTTTGGTGACTATGTCATTTCTCTATGATGAGTGTCAATTTATTTCATCCTTTTGATGACTTCGTTTGGGTTGAAGCCATTGTTAGTGAATTGGAAGTACTCTTCCTTGGGAAAACCCCCCCTACGCCTTTTCTCTTTCTTTCACGGGAGATTTCTTATCCTTGCCTATCTTTTGACCTTATAAATTCTTTCATTAGTGCTTTGTTAGCTATTGGGGTTATTCCAAAAGTGTTTTCACATAGCTAGGAGATTGCTAGGTCTCCTAGTCCATAGGAGATGCTTGATGGACATATGCATGGATTAATTTGGGTGGATGATTGACCTTGTTTAGAGTGCTAGCATGATGCATTTACCTAGGAGGTTTTTATCGTAGTCAACATTATGACTAGCCCATTGGGTGCACACAATGGAGAGGTCATTTGCTTGATTACGAGAGATACCTACCTCGAAGGAGGAGTTCTAGGCACCTAGCCCTATGGAGTTGGACACTTAACTTGAGGACGCTTGGGTCGAGGAGCATACTTCATAGAGGTTGAGCATGGACCTAGCACATATGTTGAGAAGCATTGGCACATAATAACCACCTTGACACACATGTTGAGGCATGTTGGGCAGAAAAGCGCATGTGATACATAACTATAGGAGGAATATCTTAAATGAGGACACTTGGAGAGAGTGCACCATCTTAGAGGAGGTGGCATTGAGCAGAAGGAGGATCATGCTTGGATTGTGTACTATTACCGCTCAAAATAGCAGGGAACCTAAAGGGAATCCCTAAAGGGCAAATGCTAGGCCAACGGTAACAAATGGAGTCTTAGTCCACTATCAGCTCAATTAAGACTCCCTTCTATTTACGGAATTTCACAGATCGGAGGAGACTTGGTATGTGTGGGGTCACTAATGAAGGATAAGACAATGGATATGAGTGACTCGGATATCACTTTCCTAGAATTTGAAGGATAAAGATTGCTTGCTTTGTAATCAAGGTACTAGGTAATCTAGGGAAAGGAGGAGAGGATTTGAGGGTTAGGTTTATGGGATAAAGCTTGTGAAGGAGTTTCCCAATCCCTAAAATCCTTGTTATATATTGGTATCTCGGATGGTTCTTGAAGTATGGTGTTTCAAGGGAGTGGGACCACACGGGGCTGAGTGGACCCTGTCTAGGGTATGAGGAAGGAATGTAGCAAGCAATGATATTCTTACACTAGACAAGGTGGGGAGAGGATCTAAGAAAATATAATTGCTCAAGATGTTGGTTTGACCCTAGGAAGTGCTAGCCTTGGGGAAGGCAGGACAAGTTTTGGTCTCGGAGCTAGGGCTTGGCTTTTCTCCCAACTACAACGTCGGAATGTCTTCGAATTTGGAGGAAGGCTAGAGGAAAGGCCAGGGCAGGAGACCCTAGGAGATCGAATTTTTTTAGTGGCTAACTTGTCAGGAAATTGATGCCCTATGCATCCCAATGCGACTAGACTTGGGAAAAGGTGAAAGAGTAAGAGTTTTGGTGACCACCCTTGGCAGATCAGTGCCTTAATCCTTGGGAGAATCTAGTTTATGTTATGTTGATTATGTGTAATATTTCTTGTTTCCCAGTCAAGGAGGCCTCAAAATTACTTCACAAACCCTCTAGGTCAAGTGAAAGGAATGTTGCAACTTTTATACTTCAAATGAACAAGAGGAATTGCTTATCGAGGTCCAATTTTAACCCTAGGATATTTCGCTCACACTACATAGCCCGTACATGGGGAGAACGTTATAATAGAGACAATTCCACAATATTAAGCAATAGCTGCATGCAACAATTAGCCTTAAAACCTCTAAAATCCAAGTCCAGCACATATGACAAAAAGTAACAAGAATAAAATCAAAATTCCGTACTTACATGCAGTAGAGTATATCCAACCATTCATAAATGACAATAGAGAAGCTCCGAGAGAAGATAGACCAACAACCATACATCAAAATTCATCCATAAAAGCTCCAATTCATCCTCCAGAAAAAAGTGCGAAATTCTCTAAAGAAGAGAGGGATCCAATCCAAAGTGATGATGAGAAATGATCTCACCTAACTTGTATTTATATACAACTTAGGAATTTGAATTAGCCTCCTTGGCTTACATAAGTCCTAAAAATAAAATAATGTTCTAATAATACAACTTTTGGTGATAAGCCCACCAAACTAGCTCATAAATGAAAAGATAAGCCTCTCAAGAGGTCAAATAATGATCTATGCATGTCTTAGGGCCCTCTAAGAAGTCTAATGAGGTCCATGGGTGCCATAATGAAGAGAAGGACCCTCAAAAGCAATGAGTAAGGGGTTGGCCCCTTGTAATAACCTGTGGTGCTCTAAATAACATCTGGGGGAACACAAGATTCCTCGTGGGTGTCCAAACATATTGAAGATACCTATAGGCTGGATTCAATGGCTAGGATGTTGGTGTGGGTGAGGCCACATCATTGTGGAAGTCCTGGATCATCTCCCAAGTGTATGGTGTAGATCTGGGGTTGACTGGTCATTATGGATCAAGTGCATTCTCCTCGTCCTATAAGTGAACCACGAGCAATCTCTAAATGGTTGTGGGTATCCATGGATTGTAATCTTCTCCTGTGGAGGTCCATGGCTCTCAACGCTCGCCCTACATGTGCCAATGTAGCCATCTGGAGGATTAAGACCCCATATAGGGACACCAAACCCAAGATCGAAACCATCTGCAATCCTGCATAAGATCCAATGCGTCCCCTAGCCTTCTAGTACAACAAGTCATTAGACCACAGGTGGGGACTTCATAATGGCTTGCCCTTCCATAATGGGCTTCGAGATGTGCCAGTGCCTCCTAATTCCAAATGGCATTAACAAATAATCCTATTGGGTGGTTTCTACTTCTAAAGGGGTTAATATACGCAAGGTACATCATCCAAGAGGTGGTGGCACGTGACAGATAGGTGAATGAAGTAGGGAATGAAAAGCGGAAACCCTAGGTGACATGTTGGGGTATAAGGGTAGATAATAAGAGGGATGCCCACACTTGGGTTTATAATGTGTAGGAGGGAGAAATCGTAGTACATGAGGTGCCCTGAGATTGATATTTCTACCCTCCTTTAATACCTTTTGCCTTTTTGTGATTTTTCTTTGATTAACTGCTCGGGGCTCAAGGGGTTATAGCATGATGTATAAGATATAGTAGTGAATTTCCCCTTCTAAGGTGGGGCGGTTCATTGCCCACCAAGGGTCGGGACAATCATGGGTTCCTATATGATGAGGGAGGATCATAGAACCTATAGGAACCAGGATGATGGCCATGATAATGGGGTAGAGCTCATGTATTGGTTTTTGCCCACATTTTAAATGCTTTTGTCCCGACCATCTTTTGCATTTTGTGGTACTTTTCTTGTTGAATGTGGCCATATATGCTTTTAACTTTATTTTCAACTGCATCAACCTTCGAGCTTCATTTCAGTCCATGACCCAAGGTGTGGGCAAGGGGAAGGGGCGAGCTAACCCTATGTGGACTCGATGGAGGGATGTCGACCTAGGTGGGAGAAAAGATGGATGGGGTGATAATGAATGGAAAGAGGGTAATATAAGCGGATACAGGAGCGGGACCACGCAACCAAAATCAAGGTTTCTCGTCAAATACCATCCCTGAAACCAAATGATCAGTAAAAGAGATCCCATGGGACTAGAATCCAAGGTTAATTACCAAAAAGGGTGTAGGCGACAGAAGCACAGACCTAGCCCATCCTTTCTACTGAATCCGCCCATTAATCCATGCCCAGAAGTGTCCATGAGAAGCAAACTACAATACTCAATTTCAAAATGACAAGGCATACCTTTAGATTCAGGAGGCCCACCTTCAAACATACGATCATGGCAGATGGTCGAGGGACCACATGGCTGGCTTAGGTGGCAGAGAAATGACGCAATGATCTAGCTGATGGCTGCAAGGGGCTGCTTGCTACCGACCGAGGACCATCTCGGAGAAAAAATTTCTCCTTGCGATATTGCCCACAAAATGGTGGGAAACATGTACCATATTGGGCTTTTGTAGAACCCAAGTATGACAATTGTTATCCTTGTATTGTGTATACTATAGTGCTCAATGTGGGTTTGCCTTGTTGGTTACTTGTATGGACTTAGTTCACGTTTTATGTTTTCCTCCCTTGCCTATTTTATATAAAGGGGAGGGTGTTAAATAAACATGATGGTATACTAACTTAGAAAATAAAATGCAACGGAAGTAAACTAGGGAAATCAAACACATTACAACATCAAATTGTTACCAACGCAATCTTCTTTCATATTAATTCCCTCCCCTAAATTTGGGCTTAGGCCCATAGAGAATACATAGAAAATTACAACTATTGGGAACTTGTAACTCGACCCTACTATGAAAAGTGGGCCTGAAGGAAATGGGCCTGCGAAAATTTGCACTACTGAAAAACTCAACCTCAAGAAAATATAGCCTCCCTCACCAGCAATTTGGCCCCTCCTTTCCCTCGTATGACCTTTGCGCACTTAAGAAATTTGGCTTGTTTATATTTTGGCCCTCCTATTCATCTGACCTGGCCTCTCTCTGCCCTCAACTTGGATTACCCTAAAATTTCTTTTGAAATTCCCTATTGCAATCCTTCTTGCTTCTCTTTAGTCTAAATTAGCCTCTTTCTCTTAAGAAAACCGCTTCCTCAACAATTGTTGTGTCTTCACCTTTCCCTTAGGCTTATTTTATAATTTCGTTAAGACAATCACTAACCCTAATCTCCTAAGTGATCAATGGATAGAATTAAATCCTAATCCCCAATTGAGATTATATTCTAAGTCACTTAAATAATTTAGTTATTTATCCTTAGAAATCAAATAAAAACAAAATGAAAAAAGTGATTCTCTATTTATATGAGGTCTACTTCTTCTAATTTCTAATTAAAATCCCCTACTCAAGTTTCATTTTTCAGTGGACAAAAGTAAAATTGGGTTACAAGCCAACATACTATGCCAAGATAAGCATAAATGTGTGCGATGTAGACCTAAAAAGGTGATGACTTCATATTGTTTTAGGGATCAAAATGCTCCATCAAGGCAAATACAAGGCTCAAAAATGTTTTCAACCATCATGATCATCCTCCATCTCAGGGAAATCCCCAAATCACACATCAAAGCAGCTCCAAGTGTCGAAAATCCAGTTGTGGGCGCCAGATATCATCTCCATGGGTTTCAAGTGAGAAATGTGGTGCGTCATATCTCTAGCGTTAGGGCTCCATTGGGTGCAACAAGACCTCCTCAATCATACCAAGAATAGCCATCCTCCTTTGAGCCCTGGATCATGGCATGCCCATCAAGTAGACTGAAGGCCAACTTGGGGGCATGTTTTGTCCATTGGTACATCACCAAAGATCCTCCATGCTAGGCAAGAGAAGCCGAATGTTGTAGCCCCTTGGGCTGCTCCGGGATGCAAATTAGTTGCCCAAGTCATTAAAAGGCCTAACACTCTGCCAAAAGTGGGCAAAATTGCATCTGTTATGTCATCATGCTCTCTAGAATGTAGGATATGGCTTGGGAATTATGTGGAGTGGGGTGCCCTCAAGAGTCAAGACCTCTAATGCTTTGGATAACCTGTCAAAATCAACTCAAAGTCAAGTGAAAGCAACCACTCATTAGAGGCTCAGATCATAAATGCATCTAAGTGGACCATACTGAAGCGTTTAGGGCCATATTAATACTTGCAACTGGGATCAGCCTGAAATATTTTACTAGACCAAGTCCATTAAAGGAGTTTCGTACTTTTGTAGGGGTGGCTAAGTATTGAACCCTATTAGGTGCTTCTAGCCCCCAAGGGGAGGTAACATTTCTAAGGTTAACCATTCAATCAATAGGCATTGGTTTAAATAAGTGACAATGGAAAGGAAGAAAATTCATGGTCAAGTGCCATGGTCAGGAGACCAACTAATAAGAGTCCACATCTTGAGTGTATAAATGTAATGGAAGGAGCAGTCATGGATGCATGAGTTACCTTGCTTGTCCTTCTTTTCCCACCCCTTTAGTGCACCTTTTACTTTTTTTTTTATAATGATATGTGTTTTGGTGCATAACTCAAGGGTCAAAGCTTGATTTTTATAATATAACATTTAATTTACCCCTTAAGGTGTGGTGGTTTGTGACTAATTAGGGTTGGGACATGCAAGGGTTCCTTTTAATGAGATGGAGCATCAAGTACTTTGGAACTGGGTGATGGCAAATGAGGAGGGTGGAAATCATGCTTGGCTTTTTCCCACGCGCTAAATTATATGTCGACCATCTTTTGCAGTTTGATCTTATTTTCTTTCATTGTGGCCATATTATGCCTTTTCATTCTTTTAGCTACATCAACCTCCAGGGCAATGTTTTTTGGCCCTACTCAAATATGTAGATAAGAGAGCACGAAATCCCAATGAAGCAATGGCAGTTGAACCCGAAGAATAGAGATAGTATCAAGGGCTTATAATGTGTTGTGGAAGGTGTTATGTATGGTGAAAGGAGAATAGACACACTATTTCAAATCTAGGTCTTCCAAGTAGTGCTCCTCCTAGAACCCAGGTCCTTAGGGGAAGTCCCATTGGACTAGGGATAAAAATTAACCCCCTTGGTAAAGTGAGAAAACAAATTTATAGCCGATACCAGTCAATCATCTAGAACACCCCTTTCTCCATACTAAATGCCCAAAACACTAAGTAAAAGCACCAAATTGCAAAATGATCAAAGTACTTTTTGAGTGGTATCCCATCATTCATGAGGAGTGCTGGATAGTGACAGGTATAGTTATTGGTGCAGATGGTGGAGGAGCTGACATATCATCATCGTCAAGCTAATGTGTAGGGCAGTTGGCTAGTCAGATATCCAAAATAGGAGAACATTTTTTCTGCTAGGGTTACCCATTTTGGTGGGTAACACCTCTCCTCTATTTTTATTTTATGCGCTAGAATAGTGTAATAAGGCTGAGATGAATGGAATTGAGGAAGTGAACTATTTTCTATTCTTTTAGAATCACATATGCAAAAATGTGAAGCATGTAGCTAGATCCTCTAAAACAAGAACAAATACAACCTTGTCAACCTCTCTTTTTGCCCAAAATTTTCCTTTTCTTAATATTTCCATTGGACCTTGAGTGATTTAAGTTATCTGTTTAGCCAAGATATCCCTTGAAGTGTGGGAAGTAGGTTAGGTCACATGTTATTTTGTTATAATTTTGGTGACCATGTCATTTCTCTATGATGAGTGTCAATTTAGTTTATCCTTTTGATGGCTCCTTTTGGGTTGAAGCCATTGTTAGTGAATTGGAATTACTCTTCTACCACTTTTCTCTTTCTTTCATGAGATATTTCTTATCCTCGCCTATATTTTTACCTTCTAAATTCTTTCATTGGTGCTTTGTTAGCTTTTAGGGTTATTCCAAAAGTGTTTTCACACAGCTAGGAGAGTGCTAGGTCTCCCAGTCCATAAGAGATGCTTGATGGACATATGGATGGCTTATTTTGTGTGCATGATTGACCTTGTTTAGAGTGCTAGAATGATGCATTTACCTAGGAGGTTGTTATCCTAATCAACATTATGACTAGTCCATTGGGTGCACACAATAGGGAGGTCATTTGCTTGATTACAAAAGATACCTATATCTAAGGAGGAGTTCTAGGCACCTAGCCCTATGGAGTTTGCACTTGAGGATGCTTGGGCCGATGAGCATACTTCATAAAGGTTGAGCATGGACCTGGACTCATGTTGAGAAGCATTGGCACATAATAACCACCTTGACACACATGTTGTGGCATGTTGGGCAGAAAAGGGCATGTGATACATAACTAGGGGAGGAATGCCTTGAATGAGGACACTTGGAGAGTGAAACATCATGTGAGATGGAATGGTGTTGGTCTAGCAATGTGTTGGAGAGTGTACCATCTTAGAGCGGGAGGCATTGAGCTTGGGGAGGATCATGCATGGATTGTGTACTGTTATCTCTCAAACTAGCAGGGGACCTAAAGCGAAAATGTTGGGCCAAGGGCAACAAATGTAGTCTTAGTCCACTATCACCTCAGCTAAGGCTCCCTTCTATTTAGAGAATTTCACCGATGGGAGGAGACTCAGTATGTGTGGGGTCATTAATGAAGGATAAGTCAATGGATATGAGTGACCCGGATATCCCTTTCCCAGAATTTGAAGGATAAAGATTGCTTGCTTTGTAAGCAAGGTACTAGGTAATCTAGGGAAAGGAGGAGAGTGTTTGAGGGTTAGGTTTATGGGATAAGACTTGTGATAGAGTTTCCCAGTCCCTAAAATCCTTGTTAGAATTGGTATCTCGGATGGTTCTTGAAGGATGGTCTTTGAAAGGAGTGGGACCACAAGGGGCCAAGTGGACCCGGTCTAGTGTATGAGGAAGGAATGTAGAAACTGATGATATTCTTACCCTAGACAAGGTGAGAGAGTATCAAAGAAAATATAATTGCTCAAGATGTTGTTTTGAACTTGGGAAGTGCAAGCCTTGGGGATGGCAGGGCAAGTTTTGGTTTGGGAGCTAGGGCTTGGCTTTTGTCCCAACTCCATTATCGGAATGTCTTGAAATTTGGAGGAGCACTAGAGGAAAGGCGAACACAGGAGACCCTAGGAGATCGAATTTTTTTAGTGGCTAACTTGTTAGGAAATTGATGCCCTATGCACCCCAATGGGACTAGACTTGGGAAAAGGTGAAAGAATAAGAGTTTTGGTGACCACCCTTGGTAGATCAGTGCCTTAATCCTTGGTAGAATGGAGTCTATGTTCATTATGTGTAATATTTCTTGGTTCCCAATCAAGGAGGCCTCAAAATTACTTCACGAACTCTCTAGGTCAAGTGAAAGCAATCTTGCTGCTTTTATATTTCAAATGGACAAGAGGAATTGCTTATCCAAATCAAATTTTAGCCCTAGGATATTTCGCTCACACTACACGACCCATACATGGAGAAAACATTATAATAGAGAGAATTCCACAATATTAAGCAATTACTACATGCATCAATTAACCCTAAAACAACTAAAATCCTAGTCCAGCATATATGACAAAAAGTAACAAGAATAACATCAAAATTTCGTACTTACTTGCAATAGAGTATATCCAACCATTCACAAATGACAATAGAGAAGCTCCAAGAGAAGGTAGACCAACAACTATACATCAAAATTCATCCATAAAATCTCCAATTCATCCTCCAGAAAAAGGTGTGAAATTCTCTAAAGAAGAGAGAGATGCAATCGAAAGTGACGATGAGAAATTATCTCACATCACTTGTATTTATACACAACTTAGGAGTTCGAATTAGCATCCTTGGCTTACATAAGCCTTACTGAAGAAACTCAACCTCAAGGAAATTAAGCCTCCATCAAAAACGATTTGGCCCCTCTCTTTTCCCTCGTATGACCCTTGCGCACTTAAGAAATTTGGTCGCTATATATTTTGGCCCTCCTATTCATCTGACTTGGCCTCTCTCAGTCCTCATTTTGGATTCCCCTGAAATTCCCTGTTGCAATTCTTCTTATTTCTCTTCAATCTAAATTAGCCTCTTTCTCTTAAGAAAACCGCTTCCTCAACAATTGTTGTGTCTTCACCTTTCCCTTAGGCTTATTTTATAATTTCATTAAGACAAAATCACTAACTCTAATCTCCTAAGTTTTCAATGGCTAGAATTAAATCCTAATCCTCAATTTAGATTATATTCTCAGTCACTTCTTCTAATTTCTAACTAAAAGCCCCTACACAAATTTGATTTTTCAGTGGATAGAAGTAAAATTGGGTTACAAGCCAACCCACTAGCTTTATAAGATAATATGCCAAGATAAGCATAAATGTGTGTGACGTAGACCTAAAAAGGTGATGACTTCATATTGTTTTAGGGATCAAAATGCTCCATCAAGGCAAAGACAAGGCTCAAAAATGTCTTCAAGCATCATGGTCATCCTCCATCTTAGGGAAATCCCGAAATCCCACGTCAAAGTAGTTCCATGGGTCGAAAATCGAGCTGTGGTTGCCAGACATCATCTCCATGGGTTTCAAGTGAGAAATGTGGTGCCTCGTATCCCTAGCGTTAGGGCTCCATTGGGTGCAACAAGAACTTGTCAATCATATGAAGAATAACCATCCTCCTTTGAGCCTTGGATCATGGCATGCCCATCAAGTAGAGTGAAGGCCAACTTGGGGGCATGTTTTGTCCATTGGAACATCACCAAAGATCATCCATGCTAGGCAAGAGTAGCCCAATGTTCTAGCTCCTTGCGCTGCTCTGGGATGCAAATTAATTGCCCAAGTCATCAAAAGGCATAAGGCTTTGCCAAAAGTGGGCAACGTTGCATCTGTTATGTCATCATGCTCTTTAGAATGTAGGATATGGCCTGGGAATTATGTGGAGTGGGGTGCCCTCAAGATCTCTAATGCTTTGGATAACCTGTCAAAATCAACTCAAATTCAAGTGAAAGCAACCAATCATTAGAAACTAAGATCATAAATGCATCTAAGTGGACCATACTGAAGCGTTTAGGGCATATTAATACTTCAAACTAGGATCACCTTGAAATATTTTACTAGACCAAGTCCATTAAAGGTGTTCACTACCTTTGTAGGGTTGGCTAGGTGCCCCTAGCCCGCAATGGGAGGTGGCATTTCTAAGGTTAACCATTCAATCAATAGGCGTTGGTGTAAATAAGTGGCAATGAAAAGGAAGAACATTCATGGTCAAGTGCCATAGTCAGGAGACCAACTAATGAGAGTCCAGATCTTGAGTGTATAGATGTAATGGAGGGAGAAATCATGGATGCATAAGTTACCTTGCTTGTCCTACTTTTCCAACCCCTTTGGTGCACCTTTTACTTTTTTTTTATAGTGATTTGTGTTTTGGTGCATAGTTGAATGGTCAAAGCTTAATTTTTATAATATAGCATTTAATTTAACCCTTAAGATGTGGTGGTATGTCACAATTAGGGTGGGACATGCAAGGGTTCCTTTTGATGAGATGGAGCATCAAATACTTTGGAACTGGGTGATGGCTAATGAGGAGGTTGGAGATCATGCTTAGCTTTTGCCCACGCGCTAAATTATGTCTCGACCATCTTTTGCATTTTGATCTTATTTTCTTTCATTGTGGCCATATTAAGCCTTTCCATTCTTTTAGCTGCATCAACCTGCAGGGCAACGTTTTTTGGCCCAACTCAAATATGTAGATAAGAGAGCACCAAATCCCAATGAAGCAATGGCAGTTGAACGCCAAGAATAGAGATAGTATCAAGGGCTTATAATATGTTGTGGAAGGTGTTATGTATGGCAAAGGGAGAATTGGCACTCTATTTCAAATCTAGATCTTCCAAGTAGTGCCCCTCGTAGAACCCTAAGTCCTTAGGGGAAGTCCCATTGGACTAGGGATAAAAATTAACCCCCTTAGTAAAGTGAGAAAACAAATATATAGCCGATATCGGTCAATCATCTAGATCACCCCTTTCTCCATACTAAATGCCCAAAACACTAAGTGAAAGCACCAAATTGCAAAATGATCAAAGTACTTGTTGAGTGGTATCCCATCATTCAGGAGGAGTGCTGGATAGTGACAGGTATAGTTACCGGTGCAGATGGTGGAGGAGTTGAGCTATCATCATCGTTAAGTTAATGTGTAGGGTTGTTGGCTGGTCGGATATCCAAAATAGGAGAACATTTTTTCTGCTAGGGTTACCCATTTTGGTGGGTAACACCTTTCCTCTATTTTTATTTTATGCGCTAGAATAGTGTAATGACGCTGACATGAATGGAATTGAGGAAGTGGACTATGTTCTGTTCTTTTAGAATCACATATGCAAAAATGTGAAGCATGTAGCTAGATCCTCTAAAACAAGAACAAATACAACCTTGTCAACCTCTCTTTTTGGACAAAATTTTCCTTTTCTTCATATTTCCATTGGACCTTGAGTGATTTAAGTTATCTCTTTAGCCAAGATATCCCTTGAAGTGTGAGAAGTAGGTTAGGTCACATGTTATTTTGTTATAATTTTGGTGACTATGTCATTTCTCTATGATGAGTGTCAATTTAGTTCATCCTTTTGATGGCTCCTTTTGGGTTGAAGCCATTGTTATTGAGTTGGAATTACTCTTCCTTGGGAAACTCCACCTTTACCCCTTTTCTCTTTATTTCATGGGACATTTCTTATCCTCGCCTATCTTTTGGCCTTCTAAATTCTTTCATTGGTGCTTTGTTATATTTTGGGGTTACTCCAAAAGTGTTTTCACATAGCTACGAGAGTGTTAGGTCTTCTAGTCCATAGGAGATGCTTGATTGGCTTATGGATGGCTAGTTTCTGTGCATGATTGACCTTGTGTGGAATGCTAGCATGATGCATTTATTTAGGAAGTTTTTATCCTAATCAACATTATCACTATCCTATTGGGTGCATACAATGGGGAGTTCATTTGCTTGATTACGTGAGATACCTACCTTGAAGGAGGAGTTCTAGTCTCCTAGCCCTATGGAGTTTGGAGTTGAAGACACTTGGGTCGAGGAGCATACTTCATAGAGGTTGAGCATGTCCTAGACTCATATGTTGAGAAGCATTGGCACATAATAACCACCTTGACACACATGTTGAGGCGTGTTGGGCAGAAAAGGGCATGTGATAGATAACTAGGGGAGGAATGCCTTAAATGAGGACACTTGGAGAGTGAAACACCATGTGAGAGGGAGTGGTGTTGGTCTAGCAATGTGTTGGAGAGTGCACCATCTTAGAGGAGGGGGCATTGAGCCCAAAGAGGATCATGCTTGGATTGTGTACTGTTATCGCTCAAACTAGCAGGGGACATAAAGGGAATCCTTGAAGGGAAAAAGCTAGGCCAAGGGCAATAAATGGAGTCTTAGTCCACTGTCACCTCAACTAAGGCTCCCTTTTATTTACGAATTTTCACTGATGGGAGGAGACTCGGTATGTGTGGGGTCACTAGTGAAGGATAAGTCAAGGGATATGAGTGACCCAGATATCCCTTTTCCAGAATTTGAAGGATAAAGCTTGTTTGCTTTGTAAGCAAGGTAGTAGGTAATCTATGGAAAGGAGGAGAGGGTTTGAGGGTTAGGTTTATGGGATAAAACTTGTGAAGGAGTTTCCCAATCCCTAAAATCCTTGTTAGAATTGGTATCTCGAATGGTTCTTGAAGGATGGTCTTTGAAAGGAGTGGGACGACACGGGGACAAGTGGACCCGGTCTGGGGTATGAGGAGGGAATGTAGCAACCAATGATATTCTTACCCTAGACAAGGTGGGGAGAGGATCAAAGAAAGTATAATTGCTCAAGATGTTGGGTTGACCCTGGGAAGTGCTAGCCTTAGGGATGGCAGGGCAAGTTTTGGTCTCGCAGCTAGGGCTTGGATTTTCTCCCAACTCCACTGACGGAATGCTTCAAATTTGGAGGAGGGCTAGAGAAAAGGCCAACACAAGAGACCCTAGGAGAGCGATTTTTTTTAGTGGCTAACTAATACCACTATGCACCCTAATGGGACTAGACTTTCGAAAAGGTGAAAGAATAAGAGTTTTGGTGACCACCCTTGGCAGATCAGTGCCTTAATCCTTGCGAGAATGGAGTCTATGTTGATTATGTGTAATATTTCTTGGTTCCCAATCAAGGAGGCCTCAAAATTACTTCACAAACCCTTGAGGTCAAGTGAAAGCAATCTTGCAGCTTTTATACTTCAAATGCATAAGAGGAATTGCTTATAGAGGTCAAATTTTAGCACTAGGATATTTCGCTAACACTACATGACCCAAACATGAAGAGAACATTATGATAGAGACAATTCCACAATATTAAGCCTAAGCTGCAGGGAACGCTGGCAGGGGGGGAGTTTCTGTACGGAAACAGAAACGAAATGCGGAAACACATATGGTACATCCCATAAACGCATTTTTTGCCGTACTAGCACGTTTCTCGAGGTGGAAATGTGGCCAGTACGGCAAGAAACGCGTTTCTGGGCCGTATGACGCCGTTTCCACATGCAACTTGACTTTTTAATTTTTTTTTTTATTAATGTCCTCTAATTTTTAATTAGGTTTTTCTAATGCCTTCTAGTTTCTTTTAGATGCCTGTCAAAAGTTATAAAAGTGAACTTTTGCCCTAGTGTTAACATTACCATGAAATGACTCAGGATGTTTGAGAGTGGTTTCACCCTCATTGGATTTCATATGGAGAAAGTAGAATTTTAGATCTCACTCAAAATCCAACAGACTTATCTGTTTTTCAGGATTTCAGGATTGGGGGGATTGCAATGTTTCCATTGGATTTTGTCATGTAGTAGGGTATGGAACTTGTATTTAATTAAGAGAACCAAGCCCTCTATGCAGCAGAGGATCCCAATAATCAAGAGCACCTAGGGTACTAGGGTATGGAACTTGTATTTAATCAAGAGCACTAAGGTCGTTTGACTATGT